>JAQGBJ010004446.1:0-10231 GCA_034698345.1 Sphaeridia pumilis | reverse complement strand
ATGAGGTGGTGAAAGTTTAGAAATTCAACAGGGATAAAAGATGCATGAATGCTTGCCAAATGCTTCCGCTACTGGCATTGCCGTTTATCCTGTCGTCTCAAATTGCCAAGCCGCACACACACTCACATGCACATGTCCGGTCTTCTCCGCCAAACGAAATCCGCCTGTATAAGCTTTTTAGATTAGGAGGAACGATCAAAAGGTTGGTGGAATCAAAAGATGGGAGAAGTTGCAAGTAAAAATTGTGGACGCGTAATGTCCAAGGTTCTTATCCGTCAACCGAAAGACAGGAAATTGATAAGTTGGAAGAATTCTTTGATGCAACAAATCAAGCTGAGCAGATACGCCAAGCTGATTGCAACTTGAAAGGAAATAAGCTTTGATCAAATCCCTCTAGCCAACTTTCACCCTTTTTCTCGACAGGTTAGCGAGCGGAAAAGAGCAAAATTCGCCATTACCTCGCAAGCGACAATGTACAATTTTCTCTGATCAAATTTACTCCATCTTTTTTTCTCTCTGTCTCATTTCTCTGCAGGGCATTCGAATCTCGTTACGCCACCTTGACACACGCTTTTATTTTTACTGCGGAAGCAAGCAACGTTACATGCAGCTTTTTATGGCAAATGACAGGTGATTACCCCATATTCGTAGCAACGCAACGTGAACCGTCTTTTTTGCAACTTGCATATCACCACTTCCTTGTTGTCAAAAAACTTTTTGATCTTAAATTCACCTCGACACGTATACCGTGTTGGATGCATACCTACTTCTTTTATAGTAACAACGCCAAGTCACAAAGTTGACTTATACATAGCGTAATGAAAAGTTTGTAAATTAAAATACCCATGCATTCTCCGACAAAGAGTGATGAATCTTTGTTCGCAAACGTACAAGACCCCTGCCTATAAGTAAGGCGGACAAAAGCCATCAAAAGCTCTACTACTAACCTACTAAATCCCAATAACGACGTTCCTCTGTTGCCGAAAGGGAAATGCGAGAAATAAATTCGCAAATATGTAAGAAAGAAGAAGAGACATGTATGGACGCCGTGGGTGGCGCAAAACTAATTCGCAAATCTTATAAAGTTGCTCTGCTTGGGTTTGCTTTAAAGTTCTTAACGGTTTGCCTCCTGGTTTTGTTCGTTGATGGCAAGTAGCTTTTGCAAAACTGTAAAAATATTCAAGGCGAGAAACTCTCTTCCAGCGATCCTCTGATTAACAGCAAGAAAATTGAATGCCGGTTTCTTCAAAGTACACAAAACTAAAAGATTATTGCATCCAAAGGAAATTTCTACAAACAGTACCTATTTCATGGAGGAGGATGACAAAAGCTTGGTTTGTGATTCATTATCCTGGAACGAGGCTCAATCAAACTGTTTTGTAGAGAACTTGAAAGCTTTTTGTTTGACTTTGGACGCGTATGGATTGATGAACAAGGAAAAATTGGATTTGCTACAACGAACGCTCACAGCCAAATTAGATTCGCCACGTGGATCATGTTCGGAGCTTTTGTTTTCTAATCGGAAGAAGAAAGAAGCGTGTAACATTGGCCATGCTGTTATTAGATTGTCGAAGGAAACTTGATGGCGTTGAGCAATCTTGGATAGACTCGATCCGGAAGATGTATTGACTTGAATATGCGTTGAGCGTCGTCGTCTTGGTTGTCCAACTTGTTCATCTTGCGAACAAAGCTTTTAGAAAGGTAAATAGAGAAGAGTTATTGGAAAAAGTTGTGTAACGTTTACATTAGTCTGACTTTTTTGTTATTGCTGTAAGAAGAAAAGACTGACGAAACCGACTTTTGGATACCATGGAAAAAGTCTGTTGTTTAATTACGCAAAGACGCAGTATTACACTGAACCAACTTTTTCCAACGTCAAATTAGCAATCAAGCTTTCGTTAACCTGAACGAAAATTAAAATACTTGCAACTTGACAAGAACTTAGTACTTTACAACCTGAATAAAAAATTGAGACAATTTCAGTGGCTCCATGGATTCAGCCGTAGGTTTATACACTTTGTTTTTTAGCTTTTGTATTGTGTCACTACACTAGCACGTTGATCAACATTGAAAGGTTTGCTGAGGAGGCTATGAAGCAAGATCTAATCTGGCTAATGTGCGTTTGAGGATACGTCGTCGTTGTAGTCGTCGTAACTTGAGGAAATATTTAATTTGAACATGGAAAGGAGATTGCATAATAATGGCATGACACAAGAGTAACTTGCCAATCTCTTTCGTTACGGCTCCCATGCGGGCATTTTACATGAGTGTAAAGGAGTCTCGGTTTTCTTATTATGATATGCTCTTGTTTTATCAGACACGACTGAAATTCCATCTTTGCCAATACGTACAATGCATGCATACGCTGCCACCCACATTCATATTCTTTGTTATGTCTGTCAGATATTCGCATCCATGAAATGCATGGCGCTGTATCACGTTACAAACTACAAACATGTTTATATTTGTTTATTAGTATATTTGAGAATTCCGTCCTTTGCTGATCCATGATTATGATCCATTTCTACTCACGTTTATCCGAAATACGATACCTTCTCACAGGTGGATGTACGTATAGAAACATTTGGGTCCATATTTTAATTAGAATATCTTGTGTTGGTATTCTCTCTGACTCACATCTGGGCATTAAACATGAAACGAAGGTACTATGCCGTGTGAAAGGCGAAGAATGTGTTCTTACATAAGTGTCTCTTTTATTGCAAAAATTCGCCCCAGGAGAGCACATGTGTGGAATGTGGTTAAGGAGTCATCTTTTGCATGAAGGGTTTGAATGAGCGGGAAACGCTCCAAGGTACAGAGCGTTATCTTTCCGGTGAGAGAATGGTGTAGAAGAAACGCATCGAGAGAAAGTGCACGGGACGACTTTGCTGCAAGGTGAAATTGGACGAAAGAGATTGTACTCGTAGAAGAAGGTTTAGGAAAGCTGTATGAGTGTGTGTGTGTGTCCGGTGGTGTATATGTGGTGGTGACATGGATATATTTAGATAGTCGGACATATGTAAGTACTGTGCATACATGGTGAATGTGGGTCCTGACTTGGTATATAAAAGAGAGAAAGATTCTATGGTGGGAGTGAAAGAAGAGAGATAACAGCAAGGGAAAAAGGTTTAGGAAAAGCGTGGAGAGTATGGGAGGAAAATGATTATTTATGGTGAACTAAATCCAAGCTCTCATCCCTCTCAGTTGGCTCGTTGCCAAAGAAAAATGAAAAGAAGTTTCTCCAGCGTCCACATCAAAATTTGTTATCTTTAACGTAATCCATATATACTGGTTGCTCGAGGAACATGGAGAGAGCTGGAGTGATGTATGCATATTTGCGAAATCCACTTACTGTCCAGCAGCGTCGCTGGACAATAGGGATCATCATGGTCGGTTGACTTTGTTGCTCCTGTCTGATACTTGTTGTTACAGAAAATGGCTATGTAATTATTATATATGTTCATGCTTGAGATGACGAGAGGATAGCTACTTTATGCAAGGAGAAAGTGGCGTTAAACGAGGGGACACATGTCGGTGATTATTGCCAGATGGACCACTAAGGATATTTAAGTGTATGCGGGGTCACGACAAATTGACCAATAATATGGACGAGCAAGAAGTGGGCTCTTAGATAACCCTTTTATGTTCCTCGAGTTAAAATATACATAATGGGAAGAAGCTATAAGGTTTTGGTGAATTTCCTTGAATGCATACATGAGCGGAATTTAGAGGAAGAATTTGAAAAAAATCAAGTTTCGTTTGGCTGACTGTATTGCAAAACTACAAGGACTATACCGGTCTAGCAAAATACAGAGCCGCATTATTTCGCCGGCTATTTTTCGACTGCCCGCCTCGTATGGCACGCAGTCCATTATTCCTTGTGCTTGGCTGGAATGAAGGAGCCAAAAGAGTCAAACGTGAGCTTGTTTTGTTGGCGGTCGTGGATGAGAAGGTAATAAATTTTGGCTGAGATCGTGATAGATTTTTGGAACAAGACCGCATACATTGGGCTCGGTTCTTCCCGCTGTCGGATCAGGTTTTACGTAAGAGTGAAAAGGTACTGTAGTCCTGGGAGAGACACATAGTCAGTCGGCGTTACAATAAAAGAAACCAGGTGCACAAAATCCAACGGGAAATAAGGAACATGGTAGAATAGCAACAAAATCTTTTTGCAACCTCCTCGGAGGAACTTGGGCCGAGACAAAGGATGTGAATTTTAGAGTAGTAATATTGGCACTTGACAATGTGTCTAACAGGGATTTTGGTGCATTTTGTTTCTTGTTGATGGTGTAAGCAAGACTTTGGTTCGAGGCTCTTGTTTCCTTCAAGTGTGTAGTAACTGGAGGGTGGTGGGGAATGGGGAACAAGAGGATTGACAAGAGCACTTTACATCTTCAAAGGTGCAGCTGAAACCATGTGTGACACAATTTCTTTGCAACGTTTGCATGGGGAATTTCATCCACTTTGCCGTTTTCCCATCCTGATAACAAGGTGATCTCGGCCCAATCTCCCAAATCGTTACAGACAATAGAAGGCGTATGGAGACGAAGTAGGAGCTCACAGAATTTGGCCAACATACACGCACAGAGCTCAAACTGCGGTTGCCATTGGTTCGATTCCTGCGGTTAACCTACACTGACTTTTTCACTTGCGTCCTTTTTTCCTCTTTCACTTTGAATTTGTACTGCCTTGTTATTTTCTGGCGTCCTGCCCAATGTTTGCACATGATGACTGTAAAAAAGTGAAAGCGCTTTTTTGTCCGCCATTAAACCAGAAACAAACAACTTTGCAGGGGAGGAAACAAGTAAGCCAGCCAGCAGCAAACGTTCAAGTCGCATACTCTGTAGTTGTAAAAGCGCATGGCGAATATTTTGAACGTGCGGCCATTGTAATATGACGCTCGAGCAAGTCGGTTTCAATGAGTACGAGCCGCACCTGAGGTGACAAAAAGAAGGGTCAAGTGTCATTTGAAACCACTCGGCGAAGCACTGTATACGTAGGCAACCGCTGCGACTGGAAGTTACAAAGGTGAAGGAGGAAATGTACTTTGTTGAAGCCACTTTGTTTGTGGGAGTTGTTCGGGTTTAAAGGGTATAAGCATGTGGATCTCAATAAAAAATTTGCGAGATAAACGAGAGTCGAGGAGAGACAAGTGTGTTTTACAGCCTTGGCAATAATTCATGGGAATGGTAAAGAAGGATCAAAACAGGCTCTCTCTCCCTCTTTCCTCGCCTTTTATTTTTGCCAATGGATGGACACTACCGAAAGAGCTGCTCTGCAAGAACCGGAGACCGCTGCAGCGCCGACACTTTTGATTAGGGTTCCATGAAGCTTGCTCAGCAGTTTTATACGAATGATATATACTGAAGAAGCGCCAATTTCTACTCCAGGTGGCATTCCACACGGTTGACTTGCAAGGTAAACCGTTTAGCAAGTTAATGAGAGAGGATGAGAAGAGAAAGTGCAGCCAGCAGGAGCTGTACGTGTGATTTAAGCTATGCAAATGGCTTACGTAATGGAGAGAATGAGAAGGAGAAAGAAGACGAGCATATTTGTTTGCCATAGTCTTGGATGGGTCTTGAGGCTCGGAGGAGTTAAGAAGGTTACTGTGTGGCTCTCTGGTGGGCTTTAATTGGTTGCCGAGAGGAAGGTATGAGGATGAGGAGGAGAGAGCATTTTGGCGAAAAATGGAATAATTATTTAAATCCATTTGCGTCCCACCCTGACCCGCCAAAAGTTTTCCATTAAAAATTAACATAAGGAAAAGTAACCACCAACTGGAGATTAACAGTCCCAATCCGCTCACTTGCCAGACTCTTAAAAGTCAAAACTCCTGCACTTCCGGAACCTCCTCCAAACTATATACATTCCTGTATATTATATCCCTTGATTCACTCAAGTCGTAAATGAAGCCTCGTGTGGTTCAATTCATAAGGATGGGAGTGAAAAGTCTTGGAGGGTTTTTAAAAAGTCTGAGAAAAAAAACTTTTTTTAACCTGTCACGTGTCCAATTTTAACACTGACTTACTGTAGGTGGTGGCGGGCATTTTGAATTTTGTCGTCGACGCATAACCTTGCTACTTTACCAACTTGCCTTATAATTTCTACATTAGTACAAAACTGTCCGCCGCAATCTCTCCTGCACCAGCAATAAATGTGGGAGAAAAACGGGTGCGATAACGCATAATTGCATTTCGACTGCAGCCATTTGGATGATAAAGACTAAAGTAGAAGGCTCGGCGATAATTTATATACCTTTTTTTCTCTACAAGTCATCCCTTTAAGCGGCATAATTATACCGCGCCGTCTGGTTCCATTCCTGACCATTTCTTTTCAAGTCTTATTATTACTACCATTATAAAGTGCAGGGAAGGGAAAAATGACATGATAAATATTTCCGATCCTAATCACTACAGACCGGAACGAAAAAATCTCGTCCTTCTCCGGCTCTCACACATTCCACCAGCGCTTCCGCCTTCTCCTTCAATTAACGTATAAAAGGGTAAAAATTAACTCTGACCTCCTCGAGCATGTCTAATAAACTCTTGAGGAAAAAAGAGGGTAAACACTTGTTTTGGCCTCGTTGAAGCTAATTGTGTTGCAGCTGGAAGAAAAAATTCCAGTGTAAATTAACCAACATATTTTGCCTCTTACGCACCTCCTCAACTTCCTTCCTTTTCATTTAACTTAGCTTGTCAAAAGGAAATATCACGTAGGAGCAAAATTAACAATCCAATTAGCTGTTACAGGATGAGCTTAATATTAAATTTTCTCCTTGTTATCGCATATAATTTCCCTGTTTTTACTTTGGTCTGGTCCTTAATTTCATTAATTGCACTAATCATCCTTGTGGCCTCTTACATGCTCAAATATTAAAAAACAGGGACAAACCCAAGTAGCCTCTGCTTGAATTGCCCAATATAATTACTCACAAACGATGTAAAGGCTTGCTCAAGCCGTCAGAAAAATGTGACAACGTTAAAAAAAATTGAATCCAACTTTGAATATACTTTAAAGTGAATTTTCCCAGGCCTGAAAACTTTTAACTGTGAAATGTGACCAGAATACGAAACGGCTCTGAAATCACATTAGGTTGAGCGAGTTGGTGGGTAAAAAGCGAGGTGGAATCTGTGGTAACATGAATTGGAATTGGTGAAGCAGTGAAGCAAGTGAGCAACAGCAAAGCGGAAATGGAAAAGGGAATGAAACGGAAAAAGGTAAAGAGAGGGAAAGTTATGTGGTATGTGTCTGTGTGTGTGGATTAGGATTTTTGTAAATTCTGCAGAGAAAGAGAGAGCACATGTGTGTGTGTGTATCTTGTGGACTGTGTAAGCGTGTGCGATGCAGGTGGGAAGAAAGCATGGAGAAAGTAACGGGAGGTGGCAATAAACGTCGAGCTACAAGAATAATGATGTAAGGTTAAGGGCCAATAAAAAGTTTTAACACGTCCACGCAACTTTGGGATACGCAAAAGTCAAGGTAGGCGAGTCGGGTCGTGAATAGTAATGAACAAACAGCGACTTTAATGCAAATGCCGGGACAAGGACAAATTGCACCACAATGAATAAATGCAAACACTCCAAATGATCAATTCGTTAAACTTGAGCGGAAAAACTGATCAAGTCGGTGAAAGGTAGGCAAAGCATTTTTGCCAGGTGAACACTGTTTTGTAGGCTGGCAGGTTCGACAAAATGAATGAACGTGATTCAGTTGACGAATGCGAGGCCTCAGTGGGACTTGTTAGGGTTTGCTTGCACATTTTGGTTTAGCTGGGATCAAAATGTATTTTTTGTAGATCACGCGGCGGTTAAGGTTGATTGAAAGCGTATACAGATTCGGTTATATTTCAATGCCTCGCTCCTTTCCAGTTGGAGTGACTGCTTTTAAAAATGCACTTTGAATTCATGTCTCTTTCATCAATCAAAAAGTGACTGGGATAGAGCAAGAAGTACAACAAAGGAATCCATCGAGGTTTGTTGGTTGAACAGAACAAGGAAACGGCCGGGGTAGGAAACAAATGAAAGAGAAGAGCGGAACAAGGACGACGTCGTCAAGGTTCCTTGATGATATCTTGTTTTTGGGTATGTGTTCGTCATGATGAATCAGGTATTTTTTGTCGTTGGTGGAGGGGTGAACAAGTGAGAATGGGAAGAAAGTGTCAAGAGGAAAACAAACACGTTGGGCTGGGAGCCAATAAGCGGTGGTTGAGTCGAAAGCGTGTGAAAACGGCTCGCCTTGCTTGATTAAAGCGTCAAAGGAGTGGGACGACGAAAAGCTGAGAAAGCAGTAAGTGTAGATGGTAGGAGGCAAGACGAAGAACAGTTTCGACTTTGTTTGTCCGGGATTTTTGTGGTGGAACTAATGACTGAGAACTGGGACCAGTCCAACTCAAACCAAGAAACTGCATCCTTCCAACGCGTTTCTCCAACAAGAAAAGCTGGGACGCTCCTCTTTAATGAAGAATGAACTCTGTCTGCTGGAGAAAATGAACGAGACTTGGCCGCCACTTCTTTTGCAAAGGTGCGCTCTTTTCTTTATCGTCTCTTTCTCTCTTGTTCGCCTCCTTTTTCTCCGTCATCGTCTTGAGAGACGAAGAAAGTCGAAAAACCTCTGTACACAAGATCAAACAAAGTCACTGGAGAAAACGTGTATATCCAATGCTGAGCTATGTATATTGTGAGACAGAGAAGCTGCACAAAGCTCAGCCATCTTCGCTTCGCCTTCTTCAACTCTTGACCGTCTTTGATCTTGAAAATTTTTCAAACGAGCCGAGACAGCCGAGCTACACGTGAACGCGACAGGACCATAATAAGGACGTTTGTACGTATCTTCAACGGGCTCAAATACAGGTAAAATAATATTATTGCACCATTGCAACCTACAAGATCAAAACTAAGAAAAAAGTGAGAACAGTTTGCTGGCTAATGCGAGACAAAGTTGAAGGAATGGGTGTTTTTGAGGCAGAAAAGGTATTGATTCCGTTGAATTTGATTGAGAAACGAGATAGCCAGACGGGAAGACGATTCCTCTGCTGCATTGGCTATTACACTGGGAAGTTTTGGTATCGAAGCAAGGCGTGGGTGGCGGAACTGCACGTTCCGAATAACAGCCTTTATCTCCTCGATCCTGATGCGGACCACCGAATCTAGTGACTGGAAAAATCCGACAGGGTGAAACAATAGCCTCCTTCTTTCCGTTCCTCCCAAATCCTAGATTATCTTTCTTTTTGGCTACTTTCCCCACAACCGTACAAAATACATATTCCTTCAAAAACAGAGAAAGAAGCGGGAAAGGCCGCACCAGGACTGCTGAATAAGGGCTAACGTAAAAGAGGCCATGTTGAAAGGTTCCTGTCCCTGCTGCATTCTTCGAGTAAGAGAAGGAGTCCAGATGAAAAATGTCGCTTGCTAGAAGCCACTACACTACTTTTGGCTAATTCTGTCATCTATTCCCATCAGTCACTTACTCACTTGGCTATATATAGAGGAAGTAGCTGTCTTCAAGACAAACACCCAACTAAACAGACGCATTAGATCCCAACGGCGACAGCTACTAACGTCCTCATTTTCTTAAACTAATGAAGAGAAAGTGCCAGGGGACACCGTGTTGCTTTCAGTAAAAGACAGTTTGAACTCTCAGACCGTTTCAGATGTACTCCACTTGCTTGTTGGATACACTGAGGACAAGTGCGCTTTCTCTTGATTTAACCATCTTTTACTTTTTTGGCCCTGCTAGTTCTGTAGTAGCATCAAGTTCAGCTATCTGTCTGAATTTATTTTACTTGTAGAATAGACAAATGCAAGAAAAAATATTCTGATCACGTACAAATTTCGATATCCCGGAAACATTTGTTTCAGTTACAACAACCGGCTTCTGATTTAATTTGCAGCGAGATATATTGGTGGATGGTGAGTAGCGCAAGTCTATAGTTTTCGTCATAATTAACAAGGCTATATAACATCAGACCTCAGGCAAAAAAAGTCAATAGAATGTGGCTTGGAATATACGTCGTTAAGAACAAATTTAAAAAATTGAAGAGATTAAATGAAGCTGAATACGTTCTATCCGTACAATTTTTTCACCATTTGAGTGTAACCGAGAGAATTGAGTTGATCCTGTGGATTCGGAATATGATGATTGCGTATTGCTTCCGATGTGATCCCTTGTAGCCATGATGGGGTGAAAGCAATATCAAAAATGAGCTGAGTAAAACCGTACTACTTACAGAGAT
>JAQGBJ010004445.1:0-10234 GCA_034698345.1 Sphaeridia pumilis | reverse complement strand
CAACTCCTGCAGGTTCTTCTGTGGGCGTCTCTTCAGTTATGCTGGCTGCAGAAGCCCAGTTGATTAAACACCAGAAACTCAGCAGCGACGCTTGGTGGCGCAACCTGTACTTCATTTTCCTGGAAACTTGTTCTCCTCGTGCAACCTGCTCAAGCGAACTTCAAGCACGAATGAAAGCTCTGCGCCTTTAGTTGAGATATTTTTAAGGTAAGCGTTCAGAGGCGAGCTTATGACCATTACGGTCAAAGGTCACAACAACAGCAATTTGTTTCCAGCGAATTCATAGATGACAAACCAGCGGCTTACATTTTGCAAAGCTGAAACTAAGGTCGTGTGTTATCTTCCAGAAGAGTTGATTCCTAGGAATCTAGAAGTTTTGAAGGACGACGTGTTTCGCAACCACAACTCGCCGTATCATCGAGCTTAGTGAAAAAATGTCTTTATAAATCAAACTATCTTTATTTCAGTTTAACAGTGGCGCTTTCATCAAGCTTCTCCAGAACTGAGAGCATCGGTCTTATGATGAATGATATGAAATTCTCAGGAATAAGGAGGGAATAATTTGCTTCACGGGTTGATTCTCATTTATGGCGATCAAAAACAGTCATTCCTGCTTGTAATTCCCTTTCGTCCTTTCAGCTTTGTATATCTCAACGAATGTTTCATAATTTGATCGCTTTCATGGCCTTATGTGGTTTAAATGAGTCAGCACAAGCGCAATAATTCTTGAGTTGGTAATCCTCCATGCATTCATCTTGGCCTGCGTAGCGGTTAATTCGACTCACGTGCCCGATTACAGACATTTTTACATTGTTCTCGAAAGTTCTGACTTTGGCTTCGAACTGTGCTTCAACGGGATGCGTTTCCACTGCAACCAAATTGTCCGTGTAGTTGACTTGTTTCCCGAACTCGTCTTGAACGTGACCTTCTTCCAACTTCCGGACATACAACACCTTTTTGAAGTCTACACGAGCGCAGAGACCGTTTTCAATATTCTTGCCGAGAATCTCATTCACTTTCGATATCACAAAAATTGCCGTTGACTGGCCAGTGGAGGTTACAACTGATGCTTTGGGCTGAATGCCGCAGCGGCAGTAAACGCTGGGGATTGAGGCGCTTTCGCAGGTTCTGTTCGTTGGCGCTGGATCGAAGAAGGAGAAAAACTTCTTCTTTGATTCCTGGGGCTGGTTCTTCTCTGATGTATTTTTTGAAAATGTTTCGAGAATATGCTTGAATGTAGCATGAAAGTCGAGCGGCGACAGAAGTTTCTTTGAATTCGCCTGCAGCTGCTTCGACCATTCGGGAAATCGCGTCTTGACGCTCGGTGGAAGCCTGACGAAGAAAAACGGAAGACTTTCTTCGTAGTAGCCCGAAACGGTTTTTCGAAAACCACCGATTCGGGATCCATGGTCACTGACAAAGAAAATTATTGTGTTGTCGCCAGTTTGAACAGCGTTGCGAATCAGGTTTTGGAATTTGGCATCATAGTTCCTAAGACTATTGAGGTCGTCATGAGCAACAGTTGTGAACCAACTGAAGAGAAAATAAGGCACGATTCCGTTAACGGATGATTGGAAGTCTTTGATGTACTTCATCAGCACGTCGGCTTCGGAACCGCCCGAAACACATCCTTTCGACTTTTTGAGGTTCTTGTCGTACGCAAGTGCAAACGGACGAAAATAGTAGTCGACAGGTGGCAAGACAAACCCAGTTTTCTCGAAGTTGAAGATTGCAAGGCTCGGATAGTCTTCAACGAACGAAGTTACGTATTTACTTTTGCTGAAATGTTTCCAGATGAACGGACATTTGTCGAGGCTGTCGCCTCGTTTGCGGTTCCAACATGAATCTGGAGTCGCGTCTTTGTCTTCGAAGTTCGGAAACCCACACGTGAAGCCCATTGCATTTGGAAACGTGTTGTCGCCCATTCTCGTGTACCCGCGAAGTTCCACAAAGTCGTTTTCGAAAAGGTACCTGCGGGTTTGCGGCAGAGTTCGAATTGAGTTGAGTCTTGAAACTGCGTCGATTCCGATTACTAGAACATTTGGCGGCAGCGCTTCAGGCTTGGCAGGTGAATGCGTCGAGGTCGAAGTCGATCCACCAGACGATTTCATTTGCTTTGAACTTCGGTTCCAATACTTCACAAGTTCGGCAGTTTCCTTGGAATGGAGACTCGGTTTCAGCGGGTTTGCTAGAAAGTCGACCACCAATGTGCTTTTGTTCCCGTTTTTGCATTCTGTTTTAACGAATTCATATCCTACTTCAACGCCATCAGGTGGAATCGGGACGCATGTTGCATTAATTCTTCGGAGCGAAACCTTATTAATATTAATTTCAGCTCGTCATAACTGAATTTCGAAATAAATTACTAGTTTACTTACTTAATCAAATTATCCGCTTGATTCGTGTAGTTTTTCAAAGATTGCGAGACCCGCACAATGTTTCTGAAGCAGCAGTTCCAGCCCGTACTTCCGTTCAACTTCCGGTTGTACACTAGTTTCTGAGAAAAAACTCACTCAGTATCGTTGAATATTTTCAATTGTACAATATCGATATTTTCCCATAGATTAATCAAATTCCAGTCAACTCACATTGTCTTTCACCACAATAATTGGAGCTTCACAAACTGGTATTTTCACCTGCTGCAGAAACGGCAGAACGTCCTTGCCGTAAGCGTCCATGTCCCAAAGTTTACAGCCGGGAGTGTCGACCAGGAGGCGTTTTTCTGAAAAACCTGAGCTGTTGAACAGAAAAGCAGCAAATTTTCAACACTGCAAATTAAGAATATCAAAGCACATGTAGTAAATTCAGGTTACCTGATGACGTCAGTCCATTTCATAGAGGTCTGAGACGTGTTCCAAAAGAAAACTCCTAAGCTCGAAAGCGTCAGCAAAATGAGCAATTTTGGGTACCATCTGAATTTCGAAATGTAACCTTTGAACTTCATGTTCCCCCTCCCCCCGCAGCGACCTTCAAGTTTTCAGTCTACACCCCTGTTTTTTTGTTCGAATTCAAGTAGTCAGAGGTCCATATATTTAAATATAATTTAAAACTTCTTAAAGGAACTTTCAAGGATTCTGATGACAACGCTGTGAGCGTAACACACGCTGAACATCACGCAGCGTATGGAATAAACATTATGTATCATGACTTTTCTTCAACTAACATTTACGGAACATTAACGTTTGCATTCATTCTCCAGCCAGTTTGATCTGCTACTGTTATTGCAAGCGCACAAACTAGTTTATCGTCATTCACAGTTCATAAGTCACAGGAGCAACCTGTTCCCGCAGTGAATTGATACAAATAAATATACAAGCATCATCCAGCAGCGTGCAGTTTACAAAGTTGCGAAACTCTAAAAGGTCAAATCATTTAATCTTCCGAAACAGCTGATTCCCAAGAATCTTCCGTTTCTTGATGAATGCCGTGATGACCACATTTCGCAATCGCCATATATAATCCAGTGAACTTGAACTGAAACTGTTTGAAGCGAAGCATACCCACACTACATCCATTTAATAATGCAAATCAAATGAAACATCATTCTTCATTCAGTTAGTGGTGCTTCTTTATTAACCTTGAACTTCCAGTAAGAAGGACACGTGTCTATGTCATTTAAAGCTTAAGTATCTAATTCTCAGGAATCAAGGCGCAATACTCGCATAGTAATTCTCATTTGATACAATCAAAGACATTCTCATTGCTCCTAATAAGTTTTTTATTGACCTTCTACCATCTGGACGAATTTCCCAAGGTTTTGGTCACAAATATTCATGGCTTCATTCATGTCTTTAAAATACTGTACGTATTAATTTAAACAAAAAACGCCAAATTTAAGTCTTATGTTTGGTGTTTGACAAGTAAAAAAACATCGTCTTATCCATCTTTATCATTCCCCTTTCGCCAAAACCCATTTCGTTTGATAAACATCCCCAAGCTACAAAAAATAAAAATTTAAGGTCAAAGGTCACAACTTTATTTCCCCATAATTTGGAATTTGCACAAGCAAAAATAAATATTTATATATACAAAAGCCAACACGAAACTTTTCTCCCTCAAATCAAACCCGCTCCAACCAACAAATCCCTGACTTTGCCCGGCTGTATTTTGTGGGTATTCCATTCACTGACGAGCTCTTCTCCAGGCGCCGGAAGACTTTGGTGGGCCAGTGTAGCAGCAGTATGCTGGTCGCTATATCAAATTATCAAATTAATTGCCAAATGACACACACACGTTATTAAAAGACCATTCCAGGAGCTTTACTTTACACACTCTAGTATTTTACTTTCATACTTGCTGCCCTTCCTATACAACACTTGAAGCATGGAAGGAAAATAGTTTTTGAAATTGTCAATGGATACTCAAGAGAGACGAGAAGAGACGTCGACTGTACTGGTAGTTTCAAGAGGAAAAGTTGCTAACGTCCTGTCAAAACCATCCAGTTTCCATAGAGCGTCCCCAACTTTTCCAATTAAACTTTGACTTTTCGGGAACCAAGTTTGCTCATCCTCAGTATACATGGATATACTTACATACATGGATATACAGCTACAGTACAAATACAAGGCTCAACCTTGGTCGCCAAGCCCTCATGCCCTCATGTACTTGAACACACAAAATCGTTAACAATCCTGCTGCCATCGAACAGTATTGGGGTCAGCTGATATGAGCGTCAGAATGACTCAAGTAACTCCTGCTTCTGACAACTCCACTGTATACTGCGGTCAACCAAACTTGCACACATGTCACATCAAAAATAGTGTATTTCCCGGGATTTTCAAAATATTGTGTGAAATACACACATTGGCCTTGACACGTGGTTCAAAACTACAAATCTCAATGGTAGCCAACACACATACCTGTAGAACGGGTTGCGAAGTTCGACAGGAAGCCTTTCTTCGAAATTGACAGTCTCTTCCACAACCGAATTTCGTACGAATCTCATTGGAGTCCCAGGTGGCGCGGCGAAGTGGTCGCCGCTGTAGAAGTACTGCTGCTGCGGTTGCTGCTGCTGTTCGAATATGGGTTGCTCCTGGTACTGCAGTTGTTGTTGTGGGAGCTCAAATTGATTGAATTGAGGAGTCTGGAACTGGTATTGAGGTACTCGTGGTCCATTTGAAGTGTACTCGAGAGCCCGCTCCTGATACTCTCCGATGCTCCGTCGAGGACCCAGAATGAAGGACGTCGAAGCAATCCCTTCTAATCCACGGGGAATCACTGCTGGCAGGTTCCTGCAAACGAGCCAAAATCCAAGCCACTCAATTTAATAATATACACCTTGAAATGGCGCCAAATCAAATACAAGGCCTTGGAGTTATCCATTAAACTGAGCCAAGCCTTGCAAACAACTTTGTCCAAAAACAAGTGTCGCCCATTTATGAATTCTATTCTTCTCTTCTATTCTCCAGCGGTGTTGACTATATGTGGTGAATAGTATACAAAAGCCCCATAGCTTTTTGTTGTAAGCGTTAGAAGCGTCGTCAATTCAAAACATGCTGAATAATTAATAGACCTTCTACAACACTTGAATAATCTCCTTGTTGATGAGATTGCAATTCAAAATTGGCAAATTCGCAAAACTGATGTATATATAAATATATATGAATTAGTCTTAAAAACTGCCTTTGGCACTGGCTACTGCTGAAACTAAAGAGCTTTTGATGATAGCCATTGAAATATAGAAACCGGATCTCCGGTCGCCATAAGCATTAGTGTTGGATGTGGAGGGGGAGAAAGTGTATATTTTGTAGAAAGAGCTTTTTCTTATGCATACAAATGGCATGGGGCGGAAGAAGAAGAAGACTCTGTATAAGGAACTCACGTGTAATATCCGGGATCCGGCAAAGGCTTGGTTTTGGTCGGATCAATGTGTTTTACGATAATGGGACGCTTTCCTGCAAACACACCAAAATAATCGACTTTGACACAGACGACACTTGTATATATATCTATATACATTACACGAAACATAGAATACACTTTTTGCATTAGCAAAATCCCCTGAAAATACATGACAAGGTATGCATTTCGCGCGCCAATTCACAAAACTCCACAGGGAATTCAACCGAAACTCCAATCATTCCCAATACAAAGCAATGCAAACAACAACCTGAGAAATTGAGAAATTCATTACTGATTCCGGAACCGTCGCACGCTATTGCGAAGGGGGAAACGCCGCCAGGGGGCGTAAAATCGACATGATTTTATTAAAAAAAGTCTGTGGAAAAAGTGACCTATTAAATTCAAACGTACTGTATGAGTATCTAATCTAAATTTTGGTCCTGACTTGAGTAAAAATATGATGTACGATAAAATTGATGATTCAAAGCAAGAAAAATGGGACACATTGAAAATTGGCTAAAATGGATTGTGATCACACAACCCTGGGAATAGGCTATATAGAGAGACGCTTGAGCAAGGAGCGCGGCTCGCAAGGATATCTGGAACGTGCCTGGACTTTAAATCTGTCAATTAGCAATTGAACGACGACGAAACGTTGTTAGAATTCAAACGACCTTGTTGTACATACATAGAACATTTTTAATTGTCCCGCCGCGTCTCACCCCCCCCCCCCCACACACAACTCTTGCTAATTGAGGAAACGAGGTGGAGAAGGAATCACAAGGCTGGAATAATTATGGGACAGATTTGATAATTAATACTGGAGAAAGCTACTGGAATTTCAATCAAACCCCCACATCCTTTCTACTTTGAAAAATTCTTGTAGAAAAGTACAAGAAATAATAATAATGCTTACCAGTTCCAGAATTGTAGAGCGTGAATCCTCCAGGGAAAATCGGAAGCGTCGAGGACACGTAGGAATCAATTCGCTTTAAATCATCCGTATCTACTTTGGCACCGTTCAGAAAAGCAAAGGTTGCTCCTCGCGCGCCATCTAACGAGGCGGCAACGAGCAACACTAGCAGCAGTAGCCCTTTCGTTCTCTCCATCTTCTCTTTGTTCGCGTTCTCTTCCCTTCGAGCGCCACAAGGAAACTAAACCAGAGTTCGCGAGTGACCGCGTATTATATAATAGCGTTAAGGGCTATTTGGTGAATTTTTCCTGTTTATAGTTTAATATTAATATCTGCTCGGCACCTGCCCAGTCGCTAAGGACAGGTGGACAAGAGCCAAATAGGAAGAGATGATGAGCTGTTTGATTGCCGATCGAGAGGCCTTGGTCCATTACAAGGAAGTTGACACGCCCCAAGGGATTTATTGCCATTACAGGCCCTTCAGAAGGCTTCTGTAGTAGTAACCACAATCGAGAGGATCGAATTAAGTCATTTCAAATGGCTTCCAAACGGCCTTGCTCTCTCAAAGCGCTCTGTAAGTTGTCTGAAATTCGATCATTTAATGAATTCACGCCATAAATGGCGAGTTGTTGAGTGAGATTGAAATCGATGGATCATGCACAGCAGTTAGAGGAAGTACGTTAGTGATATATATAAGCGTTGGGTTAACAAACACTGAATCGTTAATCGAATCATGCTTCGAGGGGCGCACAATAATAATAAAGCGCTGGTGGCTGCGCTGATGAAGATCGCGCAGCAGCGTCTTGCGCTATATGTATATAATTCATCCATTGACCAAAAGCTGTCAAATCGCCATTATTATCATCATGAGATCTTCTGTGGTTTTTGTATGCAAGGCCATGGGAAAATAATCTATGAAGCGAACTTGAACGCTAATGGTAGAGCACTACGGCTATTTTGCCTGGGTCACGGTTCGATTCAGATATGACAAAATTTGTGTACGTTGGTGAGCGAAATGACTGTAATATCTTTTCATCACCTTGTTGTTGAGGTATGCTAGACATAAGCGTATATATTTGATTATATATGCACGCAGGTGATACGCAGGTGATACGCAAGTATTAAACGTGAAATAATAATACACCAAAGGTTTCATCAACATTGGGCTGTCGAAGTAGCCGCGGGGCGCGACCGCATGCGAAGTTCATCGGTTGTGCGCTGAAAGTGCCAGTTTAAATATTTTCAAGAAAGATTAAATACACTATTAGTGTCGTTGGATTCAATGGAAGGCAGCGGTGCTATAACTGTTTTAATGTTTATAAACAAAATGTGAATGAGTTTAATTAATATTGAAACGGCGCGTGTTATAATTTTGGTTAATTGGCGGAATGACACTTAGTTGCCGTGAAAAATTGCATGTAATGAGATCAGTCAGTATAGCTGTTGTATTTAACGAGACGTTATGCAAGGCTATTAAATGACGGAACAGAGGAGACATACCATGAATGAAAGGGTATTGTGAGACACGTGTTTTCCGACAGGTGTTATTATTAGCAATGTCATGAGTCAGCAAAAATGCAAGTTCTTTGAAGCTTCATTATTGGCGCGTAATAATAAAGTTAAAATGAAGTTTGGACCAGGACCTGAGGGCTCGAATAAAATGCTTTGCTTTGATTTAAAATTAATACGCATTTGTTCAATTCATCAAGGAACATATTCTGCAGGATTCAATGCTGATTGACTGCCAGCTTGGTTTTAGATTTTAGAATTTTGTGACTGCGCAGTTATGAAGGTGCCAACTGCGAAGGTACATAGGTGTAAGTTTCTAAGCAAACTTGAACCCAAGTTTTAAGGGAATAAATTATTCATCATGTTTTTCCAGGTGAGCTTAGTAAACAACAAGAGGAGTTTTCGCCTGTCAAGCTGTGACATAAGAGCCGATTGCCTCTTTATTTAAGTACTGTATACAGTGCTAAAAAATTCCTTAATTAAAGTAATGCTTCTGACTGATAGTGAGAAGTATTTGGAGTTTGATTATCTAAAAGCGTTTTAAGTTTCCATAGCGTCGTCGTATTTAATCAAACGGTTATATAAGCTTCCTAGACTTGGGAAAACATTTACATTTTGATGGTTGATGACATAAGCTCGTCGAGTTCAAGTGTTTCTTTCCCAAGTCGATTTTGTCATTGTTTTTGCGTCAAAATTTCCAGTTTTGAAGCTTCTAGTATATTCTTCGAATAATCATGGCCATCGGTGACCGAATAATCCGCCAAACCGGCAAAATCATCCACGTCGTCCACATGTTCAGCCCGGTTCCCTACGACTGGGACTTTGAGCGCAACTGCGCAGTTTTCAAGTCCAGTTGGCTCCGTCATCGATGCTTCGTTTTGGCAACAGCGGCAGGAATTGCTTACGACGCCTTTTCGTTATACGGAAGCTACAAAGCTTGGAGCAGCGCTGACCTGCCGGAGCACGCAAAACTGGGCATTTATTTCCCGAGCTTGCGATTGGCCATGATCAGTCTGATCAACTTCACAATGCTCCGCAACTATTGGTGTAACCATCTGATCATCAATGAATTGTTTCGATTCGTGAGGGAATTTGGAGGTACGGCAATCGCAGTTCTTGGCCAAGCCTCAACTAATTTTTTACTGTCTTTTCCTACAGCTGAGTTCAGCTACAATCGCCCAAGCAAAGCATTCCTGCTAATACTGTACATGTACGAGTTCAACTACGTCCTCACGCTTTCTACAGCGAGAGCCGTTTTCAAGGATCCAGGAAACTATCGCCTTCTGACTTCGTTGACGCTGGAGCCTGAGAAGCTGTCAATCGGAGTTAAATTCTTGTTCTTCTTGGTCCACTTGGAACTTCAGGCGATCAAAATCGCAATGACGTTCGTGGCAACAGCTACAGTTTTGGGTTACATGGCGTTTGCGACAAGAATCATTGAGCGATTTCGGTATGGTTCTCAAAACGTATTAACAGAAACTGTTTTTTTTGAAAACTTATTCCATGGGGATTCTGTTGAAGGTTCGAATACAACGGAGGATACTCGATGAACTACAGGCAAATCTACCGAAAGTACAGGCAACTTCGCATACTTCAAAAACTCTACGACCAGGGCTTCAGTGGATATTTCTTTAGTGCTGTGACTTCGATTACGATCCTTGTCGTCTTGTGCATTTATCAGGCAGTTTTGTTTTCAAAACCGTATCCCGCTATCCTCGGTTCTATCCTGCTGACCCTGGAATTGACTCTCATCAAAATGAATGGCGCAGTCCATGAAGTCTCTAGTGAAGTCCAGAAGTCTTGGAAATTGATCGCAGCGCCTGCGTGGTTCCATAAATGGGTAAAATCGCTGCAACCGGTAAACGTGAAGATGGGCAATTTCTTCTACTTTGATCGTGGTATGCGTTTGACCGTTTTAGACGTGATTGTTAGTACGGCTGTCAGCTTGATTGTGTCTCGTGGGTGAGGGGG
>JAQGBJ010004444.1:0-10234 GCA_034698345.1 Sphaeridia pumilis | reverse complement strand
ACTATTTTGACTAAGTAAATGACATGAGAATACACTGCCGGCAGTGCAGGTCCAGCTCCGAAATGGTCCTGCAAAAACATGTCACATTTGATAGTGTTCTCTCGAGCTACTGGAGTTTACTCAAAGGGTTTGAAATTTTGAAGAAACATAAAGCTTACATCAAAAACTTCAGCTCTGAACTTGAAAATTGTGAGGCTGTACATGGTCAATGATACGACGCACAACAGGAGCTTCAAAATATAATTAATACGGAAGAATCCATTGACCAGTAGAAACGCCAAAGCGCAACTGTAGGTAAAGTACTGTGAAGATACCACAAAAAATCTAGTGTTATCATCCCCAAAGTCTTGAATTTTTGAAACTTTTATTTCGAAATGCCGCTTACCCATGGATACTCGCATTCTTCGTGTCGCTTGGTCTCAGCAGCGCCGCCCAGTGGACTCGTTGTGGCGTTAGCGTTAGGACCATTGTAATTGACGGGGTCGCATTCAATCTACAAGCGTCATTTTCAATTTCACTTTTCGTGTAACAAAGGAGAATTTTATGATTCTGCCGTACTCACCACATCAATGATGGCAAAAGTGGAAATGAGGAGAGACACTGTAAGATAGATGGCAGTTCTGATAGCAATGCTATTTGTAACAGTGATGGAAACATTGTAAAAGAATTTGACGAGGGGACTTTTGGGTTCTGGAATTGTGTCCATTTCCCGATGCGGGTCCTTCATTCGACTCCAAATGTATCCAATCCACACGAACGGGAAGACTAGCACCAAAAAGCTAAACCCTATTCCAAAAGCTATCCATAAAACAACGTGGTTCCTGAATCAAAAAAATTTTGTGAGCCTAGAAATTCAAGAAAGTCAAAGCGCCTGAGCATGTGAAACTTACGAAGGCATAATGAGTCCCTGGACAATTCCAATGCAAAGAAGTACACAGAGGGCGCAGCCAATGTAGTATTTGAAGAGCGGATCTCCTTGCCGCTGGAACTGGATTTCCGTCTCGATCGAATTGAAGGTCATGAGTATCGGCGTTTCATCCAAGGTGAAACTTCCGCGCTTCTTGCCGCACCATTGACTGTAAATGAGGGAAACGGATGTCAATTAACTGTTTATGTCATTTGCGCCCAATTCCAGCGTTGGGATTGTCAACTTACTCTGTTTTACGTAAGGGCATGTCGTCGATGGCTTTGGCCATCTTTTCGTTGACTTGTGATCTGAAATTTTTTAAAATTGTTTTATTTTAAATTGCTTTTTTGTTACAGCAATATAATATTAGAAAACTAAACCTGACTTACATGAGGTTCCTAAAGTTAAAAACGTCAGCGACTCCAGCACCGGCATCGGCTCTGCCGCGGCCCAAAGACTTTTTCTGGAAAAAATGCTGCAATATATTTTTTTACTAAGGGCGGAACAATTCCTCATTCAGAATCTCTGATTAACTTACTCGTATAAGAGAATCGGCTGATTTGCCGACCGAAGACGTTTGCTTGCGGAGATTGTGGTTGCTTTTGCTGAATATCGTTTTCGTTGGCGTTTCCGGCTCCTCGTCTTCTTCGTTCCCGTTGTCGTCGTGGACAATGTTGATGATGGGCGGCTCAGAGGGTGGAATGACGAGAAAAGTGTCAATGTCATTTTCCGCAAGGTACTTGTCCCGGTACTTGGCGTTGTAAGGCTCGTAGCCGTAGGCGTTTCCCAGAATGTCCTTGGTGTGTTGTGTAATATGGACGCGGCTGAAGTACATGTATCACATGATTATTCGCTTGAGCTATATATTAAATAATATTTTTGTTACTTAATCGAGCGGGAAATTCCACACATACCCTGCTTTTCCAGATTGCTCCATATGATTCGCAATGGTGACGTCTTTGCTCCAAATGTCATACTGCCACTTGTAGACGCCGAGAAGGCCACTGAGAATATTTCCGGAATGGATACCGATGCGCATCGAAACGTCCACTTTTAGCTTTTCTCTACAAATGACATGGAATATTGGTTTATATTTTTTGACACTGCCCAGAAATTAGTGTATTATGAAGACCCACCTGACATCTTTAATGATTTCAATCATTTGGAATCCGAGCTGGACACAATTTTTCGCATGGCTAGGAGTCGGAATGGGCAAGCCAGAGACGCAATAATAGCAATCGCCCAGTAGCTTGATTCTTAGGCAATCAAAAAGCTGGAGGAACATTGAACAAATATATAAATTGAGATTAACAAGTTGGTATTAAAGATGGGTTTAAATGGTATACGTTGGACGATATATAATCATCTTGTTGGAATCTTGTTCAAATAATAAAATTCAAGCATATTATATTATGAAATGTGTGTATACGTTTTGTAAATGTAAAACTGACAAATTGAAACGTCGGTTCGACTAAATGAAATGGAAACTGCTGGCTGACATATATTTTTTCCTGCTTTCTCCATATCCAGTTGTATATATGTTGCATAGCATATTATTGTAGTAATTGGGCAATATCTAAGGAAAGGAGACTAGGAATCTACTACATGTAACTTGATAATGGATTCTTGGAACGCTTGAAGCGTCTTAATGTCTGCACTTACCGCTGCAGCTTCGTCGAATCTTCCAAAGAGCTCGTTAAGCGTATCTACCAGTTCATCAGCCTTCAACTTGACAGTCAACGGTGTAAAGTTGACAATGTCTGCGTATAGTATCGTTACGTTGTTGTGTTTCTCTACAAACAGTTCGCTGGAAATAACAAGATTCCAAAAGTTTTTCCATGTTCTCACCATTTACACAGTATAAGTATATAGTATATTCAACGTCATTCATTATATATTCACCGATCCATATTAATTATTATTAAATATTGTTATAGAATGTTTTTTTCTACCTGAACGGTTTTTTCTGCATTTGGTTCTTGTGCTTCCGACTGATGGAATTGTGGTGAGGAAAAATTCGATGTTCTCCAATATGAAGTCCATTGTGAAGAAGGGGGTAATGGTGGCCTTTCTTCTTTTCAGCGTCTTTGCGCAGTGATGTAATCGCTGACAGCAACTCCATCTTGACTTTGGCTGAAATGTGACTTGGTAGAATACTTAGCAGGAGTTGTTCCTGCAATTAGAAAAAAACAGGTGGTTTTGGAAACTGTAATTTTGGTTAACCATACCGCAAATGCTAGTTTCACTTTTAATATTTGACGTTACCCTCAGCCACATTATATATTACGTTACTTAAAAATCGTTCAAGTGGTTTCTTTTATGGTGAGGAACTTCAAAGAGAAAATATACAATTCCGTATAACACGTGCGGCCAAATGGGCATTTAAACTAGAAAGTTTGAGCATTTATCATCCATGTGTCTGTTAGTGGGTTTTGAACATAATTGCTGAATTTTTAAAGAGAGATGGGGAAAATTAGCTAACATTTAGCTACTTGGCCTACATTGCAAAAAATGGGTGATGCGTGCGTGGGATGCAACAATAACTGTTGTTCTTGTTAAGCCAGCAAAGTTTAATTGCGAAATCACTATAGGGGTTAAATGATAAAGATAGAGACAAGATTATGGATTTGACAGTATAATCGTCCAGGTATTCGTCAGATGATGTGAATAAGTATACGTCATTTACACGACACAATCTTGCCTGTTTAAAAGATAAGGCTTGGTGCAAGTTGAGGGGGAAATATATGGTCAAGTTTATGCAATTCAAGGTAATTTAAACGTCCGGATATATATATTGTTTGGACGATTTTTTATCAGGCTCAAAAATAAATTACTGGGAATACACTTTTGAACGGCAAAAACTTGATTGTCTTCAACCTTGTTTCCGGTTTCGTTTAGTCACCATATAAAATGAAATTTCAAGTCTGCAATATTTTTGCGGTTGCGGTCAAGTGAGAAAAAAACGAGAATGAAAAAAGGTTTGGCTTACCTCTTGATCCTTTTCGTACTTTTTCTTGATGGTGCTTTTGATGTAGCCCAATCTGTCCAAAAAGGCCCGGCGAATACTGATCTCGCTCAACAGTTGCGAGTACAAACCAACAACGTTACCACAAATATAATACATTAGGTCAGCCACAACCTGCAAAAGTGAATGTGATATTATTTGTCTTGTATAATATATTAATCATTATTCATTCAACTTTTTTTATGATAGCCTTCTCAAGTTCTCACAGTTTCTCATGTATGCCATTTTGCAAAATTCAGAGAGACACTTGTGGTTTTTTATAAGGCGACAAGAACATGACACCGAAACAAGAAACCGTGTTAGAGAAGAAAAGTGGGCCACGAATATTTTATGTTGAAGCGTTGTCAGCTTTTTTTGTCGATAAATTTTGTACTTGCATATATGGTGTTTGAAACACTGAAGTTTGTGTTTTAAAAAGACACTTACCATGGAACGACGATACTCTGACTTTTCATAGAGAAATACGCCGGCAAAAACGAGGTAACAAACGCTGACAATGAAGCCAAGGCAAAATGACTGATACTTTTTGGGAAGTGGAAGAAAGTAGTAGATTGTGATGAGCGTCTGGAAGGCAATGGGCGTTCGGATGGTTTCAACGTAAACGTAAAAGTAGACAGAGAGGCCAATATCGGTGGCCATCATAATGACGACGGTGAGGACCGAAATGGCGACCTGAGCCCATGCAAAATTGCGGAAGAGCGTTTCGTCGTTGGTGAGGAGAAAGGCAACGATGCAAAAGACGCCGAGGATGGCGTGGACAGTGACTTCCGGAATTGCAACGCTAATGTCTTTCTGTAGGGGGGATAAATAAAATACAGATAGATTTTTGGAGGTCGGGAGAAAAAGGCGGGAATTTTTTGGGGGAAATTTTGGCAAAAATGCCGACTTACATCATAGTTGACGAGAAGAAGTATGGCGATGAGGCTGAGACCAATAGAAAGTTGTAGGAGGAGAAAGACGACAAAGTAGGCATTTTGGAGCCGCTGGACATAGCGGTCGTAGAGACCGCTCAGGTCATTAATTTTGAATCTGCTCTAGATGAGTAAAGAATGTTGGATCGGTCAGTTTTGAGTGTTGAAGAATGGATGAGTGGAAGAAGGTAGTAGGACGGCCAAGTTGACCGGACGACAGACACGACAACTCACCCTAAGGTAGCTCCACGACCAGTTTCTGTCATCTAAGTTTTGAGCCTGGTTGGCATCGTAAAGTTGGTTCTCAACCAAGAGAGACACCTGAGAATGTCGGCGAGACGAACCTACAGAATTCCGGGCAAGAATTCCCACACCCGTTGCTACACTGTCTTTGCTCATGTTCACCCTTCATATTTTGACATTTGCCAGGTAAATATTTGGACACAAACGGGCGGGCTGGTGGGGTGGCAGTGGGCGGCGACCGCAAGGCTCCAGAGTACACTGCGGCGCTCACTTTTTTTAAATCACTATTTTTGTGTTTCACTTGGAAATTTTTGACAGCTATTCTTGTGGAACCCTTTGAACGAGTCCTTCGCGTACTTTTTATAATTATTTTGACGATGTCAATGATGACCTACACAAAAATGATATGAACGACACTGCCAACCCGCGGCGGCGACATTGACACATTTACACTCTTCTACTATATACGCTGCTCCTATCCTGTTTATATTATAATTATTATTATTTTAGACGACTCTCGTCTTGTTGTGGAATTTTTGGTGGAAAGACTTGTTTGGTCCAACCAAGTTTTGGCTCTTGACTCGTAGTTTCTACCTTCAAGACTGGTCCGGCTCGCCTTTTGCTCATCGACTTTTCTTCCTCGACCAGATCTCTCACTCAGCCCCCAACAACACTTTCTTTACTTGTCGATTCTTACTTCAACCAGATTATATATCCAGAACAAGGCAATGAACAACAAGAAGAAGATGTCTCAGAAGATGCACAAAATTATTAACTATCACCAAAGTTCAACACAACTAACTTATGGCTCCTTCCACTGGAACTTTTCATCCCATAAGCTCTCTGTATACAAATCACTCGACTTTTCCTTACTAATGTATATCACAAACTAATCCTTTTCCCCACCAGCAGCAGCAACAATAATCATCAACCTTTTCTTTCGCCGTCTTTTCAGCAACTGGCTGTTGCCATAGATGGCTAGTTGTTCTTGTTCTAATGATAGTTATAGCCGACTAACTGCCGACAACGACGACGTCCTTCTTGTCTTGGTTTCAAAGGGAATATGTGCCGTTGATGAGCTGGGATCGTTTTTGTATTTCTTCTCACTTGTTGTTTCACCGCCACCAACCGCATTAAACTCGCTTTAAATGCACCACTCTCCCCACCACTAACTAACTATTACAACTAAAAGACGGCAAGGGAGCGAGCAAAAGTTTTAACTTCTACTAATAGTGGCTCTCTATGACGACTCCTATTTCAAACAGTTGGTCCATCATCTCGTCATGATGCTCTTTGGAAGCGCTGCTGTTCATCATGGGCGAAGCGCGCATATATATGACCATGAACGATAGCGCTCTCATCATGCTCTTGTGCTGCCAAAGTTAAAAGTCGCTTATATAAAGTTCATAACAATAATAATAATAATAATAATAATACATGTGTCTGTGTGTACAAGCCGGCGGCGGCCCTCATTATATTCTCACTAGAGCGTATAGCTTCAATTATGTTATTATAATATCTTGACACTAGTCAAACAATCAAGTATATCTACAGACTCGATCCATAAAGCACACACGACGACGACGCTTACGCAATTTACTCAAGTTATGTGTAAAGCAAAAGCGAATATATGGCCATTCTTATTTATGACGCTTGAAGCAAACACCAAGTTTTTTCAAGATTATTGTCATTGATCATCATCGGTGGAGCGTTGACGGTCTTTTGGAATCGTTTGATTCATGTATGCGGGCATTTGTCGTCGACAACGACGACGACAACCATTTGACATCACCTAATACCTTTCCAGATAATTAATCCATTAACCAACTTACCACTGCAGCCTCCGCCCAAAGATTACCACTTGTTTTGTGTATTGTTTCAAAGTAATTGACTGACGCTTCTGGCGGTGGTGGCGGCGGCTACGTGTCATGAGTCAAGCGAGATTTAAGATTAGGATATGTCGATTAGGATGAGAGACTAAAACATGTCGTCGCGGCTCGTTTCATCTACTAATGGATTAACACTTTCAGGAAATGTTTCACGTTTTTTTCAAATTTATTATCAGCGAGAAAACGTAGTCTGGCGTGATGGAAATGTAATTAGAACAAGGTGACTCAATCTGGTGAGCAACTTGTTTTTGGTCTGCGGTTGCTTGAGCTTGGGGCGCTGGAGAAACTTGCAATAGAGCCTTAGGCTTGTAGGTGGTTGTGGAGAAAGGCGATTCTTGGAACTTTGGTTGGAGAATTGTATCTAGAATTTTTTGTTGAGCTATGGGAGCTATAATAAGGAACGGGCAAAAATAATAAACAAATTGTGATAATGCCTGCGAAATGCAACTCAGCGCTAGTCATAAATTTCGCTTCAGCATTTTACACATCCTTAGAGTTTTGTTCTTGGCTGCTATTGGCATCCACTTGAACTCATCCATCAAATGGATGAACTCGACTAACTAAAAGGATAAAGCTATTTTTCTTGTAGCTATTTGTTGAGAAGTGGAGAATCATGGAAAAATTATGAAAGACAATGCTAACGCACGCGATTTTGTACATTATTTCCCTAGCAGTAGAAAATAGAAGACGGGCATTTAATTGCTTATTGTTATTTTGTACATGTCGGTCGGGGAGGAAGGTGAGAAGAGGACAAAGTTTAAAATAACGTGCTTCATATTATTATTATTATCATTGCTTTCTTCAAGTGCATTTTGAACAAGAAAGAATCTTGACGACAAGTAGGTGAAATAACATGCATTTGCGTCACCCACAACCAACGTTATAATATATACGTGCGCGTTCTCAATGAGCTTTTCTTAATCGACATTATCGTCATTATGAGACCAACGTTATATAATCTAATTAGTTTTGTACATATAAATATACGTCGTCGTCGTCTGTGGGAAGAAGCGAAAGTGAAGAAGCTGCGGAAAATGGCTAAAAGACAATTGGAAGAATTTTAAAAGTTGATAGCGCTCAACACTGGACCTTGTTCGAAGGGCATGAAGAAGAGCGCATGTTCGTGTGCGAATTACAGGTGGATCGAATTGTGTAGCGATTGAAGGTCAACCGCGACGTTGTTGTCTGGTTGGGGTTGTACTGAGTGAGTCAGTTACCAATTTTTATATCCCACACGGCGCCTTATACTACAGCTTTGACATTGTAATTTTCGCTATAAAATGCATCCTCACGTCCGTCTAAAAGATAAATTGGTGGGAAAGAAACGTTATGAATGGCAGCATCCATCCTGTACAGTGTTCAGGTGTTCAAGGCTATGATTCCAATGGCTTATCAGATTTCGAGATGTGTATATCTTTAGTATATAGTTGCAGACTTGAACATTACTGTTGCTTGCGGAATTTCAATGATTATTTCATAACAAACTTGTATTGTTGAGAAATTCAAGGAACGTTGCAAGTTGCTCTCCTCAAGTAAACTCCATCTGGCGGCAGGTGTGCATCGGCAAGTTTATTATTTTTGCTTGCAAGGTTTCAAGGCAGCTATTCAGGGGTTCGAATCGTTGGCTCAAATCGATATTTCCGTGTTCCATAGTTCCATATCGTTATCAGTTACATGTCTTTGTGGGTAAATGATACTTTCTCAAGACCAAATCGATGATGGGTCATTACTCTTGCCGCCGACAACTTTGAGAAGATAAAACGAAAAAGTATTATATATTTGCTTTTGATTGCTACCAGAAGAGCACGAGATTTTTCAAAGACACTTTTACCCGAGATAATACTGTTAATTGTATATTTCTAGTGTGTGGATTTACCTTTTACTGGATCTTGGTGTAACAAGGGACACTCAAGTCTATGAATGGATGCAATTAAGACGGGATTTATATAACAAACGTTGCTCAACAATGTCCTGTCGTTCTTGAGAATTGGTATAATTCATAAATGAGCATGTCGTTAATTCATGGGAACTGTCATTAAATGACATGCAAGCGCAAGATTATTGCAGGTCAGCAGATTCAGCAGAAGCCTTGGAAGCGAGCCATTGAGTAAAGTGAAACGATCATTGAGAGTCGGATGGAAAAGAGTTACTCGATGGCTCGACAGGATCTGTGAATTAATTCCGGCATGTGTTTACACGTAGCATATGTAATGAAGATACAAGACAGCTGATGTTTGCAGAAAAAGGATAAAGTTGAATTAATTTTTAGTGTTTATTAAATGACCATTGGGATTCTTTGTGTAATAGATCAGGATCTGGTAAAGATAGTTGTAGCAGAGGGAACTAGAAATATATTGAATCAACTGAATCTTGTTATTGAAATGTAAAGTTTGCGAATGTTGAAGAGTTGATTTTGTCATATGAATGACGTGTAACTAACTACTACAAACTGTATTAAAGTTGTCGACACCGGTAAGTTCTTATCAATTACAATTGTCTGTTATTTGTGCTTGTGTATATATTGCTTGGTGTTTGTAATCTTGTGGATTCTTTGATTGAGTGAGTTTTGTATACAGAGTCAGCCGGGCGGAATAGTAATTTTCGGGATTCAGTTTACCGGCAAATTGACGTTTGATAATTTTCCGGGTTTTAATTATCTTCAAAATTGTATTTGTACGAAGTACATGACAGTGTATTGCTAGTCAAAAGGTTTGATTGAAACATCATTTTGCTGGAACCAAATCTTGCCTTTGGACAGTCAGTCAGGTCGTCGAAGAATTCGGTTTGAAAGAGTTTTGATGATAATTAAGATCAAATGAAGAACAACTCCCAGCTTTAGATAACACTTGTTCAAACAAACAAGTAGCTCGATGGAAAAGTACGAGTTTGGTGCTTACAAAAGGGCGACATGCAATTTTAGACTTTTTATTGCTGTCAAGTAGCGTTATGAATGTCATGTCATCTAGATTCAAAAGGTTGTAAACTGTTTGCTTGTCCTTTCAAACAAACCCGGGACTACAGATAACTGGATTGGATCCGACAGTCAGTCAGTTTATGTACACATTCGCTAAATGCGGGATTCAAAGTTGAATTGTAATTAATTATGTAGAAGGATTAAAATAGGGGTAGAAAAAAGTGCTGGAGCCAGGAATGTAAACATGATAATAATAGTTTTAGAAGCTTAGAGATCATAGCGTCTTTCAGGATACAGACAGTTAACGGAAGTTTGATAACATAATGTTGTTGTCATTTGAGCTTT
>JAQGBJ010004443.1:0-10235 GCA_034698345.1 Sphaeridia pumilis | reverse complement strand
GGAGACACGGGTGCCAAAGTGCAAGACATTTCGTTCGCTCCGGACTCGAGATGGGTCGCAATCAGTACTTTCAGAGGAACGACTCACATTTTCCCAATCACTCCATACGGAGGCGCCATCAGCATACGAACACACACGGGCCCAAGGGTTGTCAACAAGCTAAGTCGTTTTCAAAGGACAGCTGGACTCGATGAAGTGACTCCTGGTCGTCAAAGCCCAGTGTCGACACCATTGAACTTTATTGGTTTCGGGAATAAAAGCTTCGATATGCTTTTTGTCGGTTCTCCTTATCCGAACTATCGGTATCCGCCGTACCCACATCCGACTGTGGTTCCTCCACTTGCTCAGCTCCGACAAAGCTTCATGGCTATCTCAGCTCCATCGCTGACTTCCCCGACCACAACTAAAGGGCCTGGCGGATTGCTGCCAAACGATGAAAGGGTATATGTCAGTGCTTTATTTTCGGAAACGAGGGGATGGTTCTTAAGCAGCCCAACGGTGCTGGCCTCATGTGATAAGCGGAAAAAGCCATTCGTGGAGTCTTTATTTGTTTTGACATCATACGGCACTCTGATCGAATACTCGTTGGAGCCCATTCCAACCTCCAGTAAGTTAATTTTTTCGATATGGCAACAAAACCAGTACTTTTAGTACCCTCGTTAAAATCTGTTACATTTCTTGCAGACATTCCAAAGGAAAAGATTACAGACGACGCTTCAATAGATTTGTCTGTGCATGCAACGGCGCAATGGACTTTTACGAAGCCTTCAACAGCAAGAGACCTGCAACCACCATTTCCTCCAAATAGCGTTGTGCTGAGCGCTAGTAATTCGGTACCTAACTCAAACGGAAAGTGTGATAACGTGGAAACTGACGGAAGCGAAGATAGTACTAACGATGAGCACTGGCTGTCCCAAGTTGAGATTATGACGCATTCTGCACCTTGTAGGAAATTATGGATGGGTCCTCAAATCACCTTTAAAGTCTTTAACACTGCGTAAGTTTGACAATTGAAAAGATATTTCCTAAAGATTCCTTGGTTCTAACATGAATAAATTGATTCGCAGGAATAGTAAAACTGTAGGCACTGGGCCCGTTGATATCGAGACAGTAGAAGTAAGCGTGACCAACAGACCCGCCAAGTCGAAGCCAGTCAAGATGCCAACTTCTTCGGCATTAATACCGGAAATTTCCAGCTCCGAAGGTATGATGATAAGTCTTTTGTCTGTAACTTGCGTGAAAAGAATCTAACTAGATTATTCCGATTGCAGATAGCAGCGATCCATCTCCATCATCAGCTTGCAATATCAACCTGGAGAATTTGAGCATCTTGCATGATTCTCAAATAAAGGAAAATCTCGCGGAAGCCATGCTGGAAAACGGGGTTATCAAGCCTAGTAAAGGTAATCGATTTTGATAATTTTGACCCTTGCTTGTGGTCTTTTTTAACCTTATCCTTTCTTAAACAGGTTCTTCGAGCAGTGGAGTAACCGGTAGTTGTGAAGACGACTTTAGCTCCAGCTCCGTCGAGTCCGAAGGTGCCAAAATCCCCGATGGGTTGGTTCCAGAATTTTGCATCGAGAGCAGTTTTCCCGACTAGAAACCCGACATGGTCCTCCCTATAGATTACTTGCACTGAGTGAGCGTCGTCGCGCATAGTGTTTCGCGTCTAGTATGTAATATAGCAAGCTTGCATGCAATACTGCCCCTTACGAGAAGACGACATCTGATGATGAAAGTTTGATGTTATAGCCAAACCGTAGACACCGAGAAATACTTATACGACTCTATTTTGAAACTGTTGCTTGTCAAATTTAGCTATCTCTTTTCGAAAGAGCTAAACTATATATGTACTACAGAGAGTTTATTGCATTCACTGCTTGTTGTTTTGTGGTAAGAAACTTGTTGTTACCATTTCGCCATTGTGCGCTAGTTGAGTTTGTATTGTTGTTAGCAATGAATTTGCTAGTTATGTGGTCGTATGCGGCATGTAGTCTCTCAAATACTCACGCAAGTGCGTTTTTGTAGAGTCGCATAGAGTGTGTATCTGTAACAAAACTGGAATCTTCTATGTCAATCTGAAATTCACATTAACTGAAGATGCTAAAAGAGAATGGACTAGAGAGGGAATATGAAATGTATCAGTTGTATCAAATATCATGTATATCGATCTGTCTGTCTGATTGTGTCAAACAAAGCTGGATGTAGTACAAGAATCACGCAACGACTCGGACAAAAGCCTTGTTGTTCAGGGAAGTATTTAGACGTATTGATTGATTAAGCTTTGTTGAGAATCCGTGGTCCTTCAATCTACTCACTACAGCTATATAGACAGTGTAACCAGTACCTTTAGACCTATCAACTATTGCCCAACTAATATGTACCAGATGTATAAATTACTTAAAATCTATCTACTACAATACCAGCCCGTTAGATTAAGCCGAAAAGTTATTTTTGAGAGTGTGAACTGGAATATTAAGCAGGATGTTGAGACTTGTTGTCACTGAGTGAGTGAGAGAATGCCGATTGTGTATAAGAATGTCAGGTCAGCCAGGTTTATGCTTTATTTTTGCCCCTGGTGACCCCAACTTCTATTGCACTATCCATTGAATTTAAATCAAAAACTTGATCTTTTTGAGTCTCTGAAAAAAATCACATGTTACTTCAAAGCTACCTTTATAATCCAAAAATGGTGAACTACTGAAAGAAGCTCTTGAGATAAAAAGCCCGTTAAATCGTGTAATTGTCGTGAATCGCCAGGAGTCCTGGAAAATAAAAGAGAAAACCCCCAAAGTCTGTCTCTCTTTGTGCATTTCCCATCGTTTCAAGGTGAAAAATTAGCTGAAAAACAGCGGAAATGACACAACATGTGCCAACTGCGATATCCTTGAATTCGATGCATAAAGCAAGTTTACGCTGCAATGACAAAATGGCGTCGCTCATCCTCAACGTTTAGGAAGCGTCCTTGTTTGTTGGCAAGTTATTGCATTTTCATGAGCTGGCAAAGGTGCATAGCAAATGGATGCTGAGAGAGGCCTTGCGTTTAACTGCAATGTGTTAATAGCGAGAATGTAATTGAGGTGACGAGGTTTCATGTGGCTTGATTGTCATTGTTAATGCAGTTTGCTAGTTGAGAATCAGCTGACTGACTCAGAGCCATCAGCTGATGGCGTAGCAACAACAAGGAGAAAAAATGTGCATAAAAATATATATGCTTCTCTTCTTCGCTCCGCTGATTTACCGTTGGAAGACTCGTGTGTTTGGGTGTGTGTGTGGCGCATCGTTTCGTTGGTTTCGTTGCGTAGGGACAAATTGCTCTCGATATTCTGGCTGACAACAACAAGTCGAAGAACAAAGAGGAAGGAACGAAACGGAGGAGCGCAAGGAGGAAAATGTTGTTGTGGGTGAGGAGAGGGATTTCGTTGCTCACCGAGCAAGGCACAACACAGCAACAGTGTGTGCAATGTTGTTTTGAGAACCAGCTGATGAAGTGATCTCATAATGCTGAGCAACGGACAAAAGGAAGATGAGCCCAACGAGACTGTCAGTCAGTGAAAAGTCACATAATCTACGCCACCAACCAATTGCAAATCGTAGTTAACAACTCGAACATTTATAACTTCTTAGCTCCTATTATATAAATATATTACGTGCTAAATATTTTGCAGTTAATGACTTTCTATTGTTGTGGCTGATTCTGCGACTCAACCATCGAAGACGATAGTTTCAACTTGAACTGGATCAGGCAGTGCCAAGTGCCAAGGCAACCTTTGACACCAATTTTCTTGCCCTACGTCAACTTGCGAGGCTGGTTTTCCAAGTGTGAGTGAGACCCTTGGAAAGATCCAAATACAAATTACGGGATTCAACTGAAATGGGTACGAAAATTGCTAATATTGAAAGTTCTTAGAGAAGCAAAGACACAAAAGGTATCTATCGCTGTTTAAAGTTGGTTTGCGCAAGCTATAAATGGCAATTTGAGACGCATATTGCAAATCGACCTTGTGGTAGTCCAGATTCCAGATAAAACGTAAACAAGGTGAAAACGTAATAAGTTTAAAGCAAACACTGACAAAGCTTACTTACTTACTTGAGGTCAGGGTTGGGTTAGAGAGTCCAGTTTGAAAGGAAAAAAGATTATGCAATTTGCAGATGTCTATTATTATTGACAGACTTGCTGGAGTCTGAATGGAATCAGGAGGTTTAACAGAAGTTTAACAAAAGTAAACAGATATCAGGCTGACTGCGATTTTATTCCTGTTTACGTCAACATAAACATTGGAAAGCAAGGAGCTTTGTTGGATTTGTAGCGTTGTAGTTAACGGAAGGTGAATTGGAGAAGTATGTTTATCGTATCGATTCTTGTTTTATCTGTCTTTTGTGTTCTAATGGGTTTGTTTTGAAGAGTCTGATAAAAACATGTCTATTAGCTTCAAAGAAAGATTTTCCTATGGGTAAGGCAGTGTGTTTTGGTTTGCCTTGATGTCGCGTCTGTCTTTTTCAATGTTTTAATGCTAGGCAGGGCTGAATGAGACGATGGGTGACATTTGGGAGTTTTAAATGACATGGGAACTGTGTTTAATTGCAGATAGTTACTGGAGAAGGTGACATGCAGCGGCATGGTTCCAAAAAGATTGACAATACTTGCTGAAAGCAATTTACTGACGTGCCCCACCACTTGCTCCTTCTCTCCTTCTCGGCCTACAAATGAGTGCAGGGGCTGGCAAGAAGGGGTCGGGCGTCAACTTGACTGGTCATGGAAGTGTCATTAGGCCGCAGGTCGTGTCCCAAAGGACCCTCATTGAAAGCGTCGCGGGACTCATCAACGAAGTCGGATTGACGCCACAGGTAAGGGGAAATTTATAGATGACGGGGATTGGTGACAGAGGTGGGGGCTTAAAAAGTACATTTTTTTGGTTGCAGCAATCCAATGCAGACGAAGCAAAACACAAGGTTTTGTGGACAAAGATTGATAGTCAACCAGGTGATCTCAGAAACGGAGCTGAAGCAGTTCGTGGAGCGGCGACGAGTCAGGAGCAAAGGTCGCTTTTGGTGACCTTGGGATATGCGGCGGGAATTCAAATGTGGATGATTCCCGCGACGGGCGAGGCGCAGGAGGTCATGTCGTGGAAGCGTCCTGGAGTCAAGATGGTGCACTTCTTGCCCAGTCCCGAAGACGTCGAGACGGACGAATTTGCTGCCCAACGACCTGCAGTGCTTCTACACGAAGTTGGTACGGGCGGAGCTGGTAGCCATGCTTTGACCTTCATGTCACTTCGAACTGGTGAAGTACTTAAGACGCTCAAGTACAACCACGCCATTCACGACGTGAAAGCCAATGCGACGGCCATTGTTGCGTCGTTCCTCGACAAGGTGTTGGTGATCGACCCAAACAAGTTCGAAGTAAAGGTGACGATCAAGGCGTCGGACATTGCTGGGAAAACGGTTTATGGAATCCCGATTGCGTTGGGGCCGACCTGGTTGGCCTTTGGTGATCGACGCTTGCATCCTGCGCTGCAGTCGGCGGGAGGAATGGAATCGGCGAGTGCGCCGTCGTATACTGCAACGATGATCCACGCTGCGAAAAGCCTGACTAAGGGCTTGAAGGGTCTCGGCGAAACTGTGGCAAACAGTTTTGCTGGGCATCGGCCGCCGGTGAATCCAGACGCGACAGCGACGACCACGGAGCCGGGCGTAGTCACCGTTGTGAACCTGAAGGAACTTCAAAGTGGCGAATACTGCTTGGACGACATGGCCTGCGTCAACAATGGAAATTCGAACCCGGCTGTGATTGCCCACTTCATTGCTCACGAGTCGCAGCCTGTTTACGCCCTTCGCTTTGACCCTTCTGGAATGCTGTTGGTCACGGCGGACAAGACGGGCCACGACTTCAACGTCTTTCGGTTGCATCCGCATCCGCTCGGGTCTTCGATGGCGGCAGCGCATCATTTGTACGTTCTGCACCGAGGAGACACGGGTGCCAAAGTGCAAGACATTTCGTTCGCTCCGGACTCGAGATGGGTCGCAATCAGTACTTTCAGAGGGACGACTCACATTTTCCCAATCACTCCATACGGAGGCGCCATCAGCATACGAACACACACAGGCCCAAGAGTTGTCAACAAGCTAAGTCGGTTTCAAAGGACAGCTGGACTCGATGATTCTGTCTCAGGTCGTAATAGTCCGAATCCTACTTCAGTTGTGAATGGCAAATCCACGGATCTGTTGTATGTTGGAGCTCCCTTCCCAAACCCAAGATACCCGCCGTTCTCACAGCCGACTATCGTACAACCCTTGGTACAATTACGCCAGTGCTTCATGACCATTCCTTCATCATCTACTCCGGCCAACAAATCCAAAAGCAATATCGATGAGCGCATCCATGTCAGCGTCATATTCGCCGTATCTCGGGGTTGGCTTCTGAGCAGTTCATCGAATTTAACTCCGTGCGACAAGCGCAGAAAAGCGCTCCTGGAGTCTGTTTTTGTGTTGACTTCGGAAGGAAATCTCGTTGAGTATTCCCTTGAGCCTCATGCTGCCAATGGTAATATTGGGTTTTAAAAATGATACCTTTGATTAAAATATTTATAAATTACATTTATTGTTTGATATTAGCTAACTTGCCTAAAGAAAAACTTTCTGAAGATGCCCCAGTTGAACTAACAGTTCATGCCACCGCTGAGTGGAAATTTGTTCTTCCCTGCTACAAAAAAGAGCTACAGCCACCTTTGCTGCCCCAAAACAATCTTCTGGGAGGACCTTCTGATTACAATGGAAATCACGGCGAACTGAGAAATAGCGTATCTTCGGTAGAATCTGATGACCTGGCAGATGAAAAATGGTTAGCTCACGTCGAAATGAGTACCCACAGCGGACCAATCCGGCGACTGTGGATGAGCCCTCAGTTCACCTTCAAAGTATTCAACTCCAAGTAAGTTAGCGCGACTTTAACACTTTAACCAAATTCTGAATTCTGTTCTCTTGACAAAAATATCTTTTTCGGTTTAGCGCTTCGAAAAATGCCAACGTTGAAATTGGAACCGTGGATGTTGAAACTGTGGAGGTTTCTGTGCGAAGCAGGCCTGCAAAATCAAACCCGCTCAATATGCCACTATCAACTACGGTGCTTCCTGAGATTGTTTCCGACAATTCCTGCGGTAAGTTGACTGACTGAATTAGGTTTCGATTAATGACATTCAAATTTCAAACACTATCTCATCGGGACCTTTTCTCATTTACAGGCAGCTTGGAACCATGTCTGAGTATAATAGACACGTCGGAAGGTACCAAGGGTCAAAATGAGTCTCAAATCAAACAGAATCTAGCGGAGGCGATGATGGAGAGTTGCGCAATAGCCTCGAGAGGAAATCCTCATGGTAAATTCTGGGAAATGCTCTAGTTTGATGCTGTGTACATTTTGCATGATTTTCAAGTTTTTTTGTACATATCGTGTTTCCAGATAGCTGCGATTCTCTTGACAGTAGTAACGGTTTAAGTTCTGGTAGTTTCGGTTCTTCTGATGCTTATCCAATGTCGGGTGAATCTGAAGAGACACCTGCCTTTTACATTGGGGATGTATTCACGGAGTGACTTACCCTTCGTTTCTTTCTTTTCTTCTTCAATTCCAGTTGGTTTATTTCTTTGGTTGCACTTGGCTCTATTTGCTGCTTTTGTTATCAATACTGTTTGTTTTGCTAAGGCTTGTAGTGTTGTGATGTCAATCTTGAACTTCATTTTTCTTTTTGTCCATTTGCAGAGCCTCAGCGTCGGAAGAGAAACATGAAGAAAGTATGCGTCAAATCAGCGGCATAGGGAAAGGGCAAAATCGTGTTTGGACATCAATGCGGGAACAATTTTTGTAAAGTTAAATGTAACACAGATCTTTGCCAGCTTATGGAGCAATGCATCACATACTAAAATCGATGGGTCAGTTCTCAACGCCTAATTCAGCTAATAATTTCTTCGAAGAAAACCGAATCTGACGAGAACTTCTAATTGAGGGGCACCTATCAAGCTGAAGAGCCTGCCTGCCTTGAAATGAAGTGTGTAGGTCATTGCTGATTTTTCGGTTCGTGTGCAGATTAGTAGGAAACCTTTGTATGAAAGAAACTTAACAAGATTCATATGTTTCCATGATTTTTCCACCGTATCTTGTAAGGCGGAATCGACTGCCGTTATAGTGCTAGTTCACTTATAGTCACTTGAAAAAGCTACAAAAATGTTTTTGAATGTATGTATTTGTGAGACCGCAGTATTTAATCGTATGGGTCACAGCTTGTTGATAATGTTGTACATTAGTATTTTTAGCCACGCCACTTCTGGTCGAATCATGTTTTTAAGCATCGCATATTTGCAATGTAATATACTCTCGCAATATTCTAACCAGCTAGCAAACAGTTAATAAACATTGTCTTATAAGCCAAACGGCTCTAAATTTATTTTCAACAGGCATGCAGTCTGTAATGCAAGAAAATCTTACAATCATTGATAACAATAACAACAACTTCAACGGTTAAACCGATTTGCCCCGCAACAATGCCTTTCTGAAGGACAAGTCAAAAAGTTAAAAGCTTAAATAAATTACGAGTAACTTAAATCGCCTAATAACAACAAAAAATACTGTTAGCATTTCCAACATGGAGCCCTAGATACTCCTGTCTTTACATAATATTCTTTGTGGATGTCTAAGCAAACAAATTTGGCAGCAATACTGCTAGCCGTAACTAAATAGGAAAGCTTTACGTGCGTAGAGGTTAAAACTTGGACACTTGATTTCATTGTCTTACTCAATGCGTTGCCCTAGTCAGAACATTGAAGGAATTACCACTACAAGATGAAATGGTAGACAGAGTAGTTTTGTTTCTAGTCAAGTCATTAGATGTCTAAGTTGTGCTATTCGTAGCGTTGCTTTCTGCGAGCAGCCCTTTGCTTATCGAATCGGAGTTCCATTTCTTCTAGAACCTTCGGGGTATAACGGACCACTAGTTTCACGGATCCTTGGGCAGCTTTAAGGAGCTCCACGGCTTTTTCGTGGTTTTCGCCATCAACAGACTGTAAAGAAACCCGTTCATCATTAGTAGGCTTCAACTTCAAGGTCATATACTATTGATAGCTTCCTCAAAGTAAACTTACCACTCCGTTCACGGAAATTAACTGATCTCCTCTTTTGAGCCCTCCATGTCTATCAGCAACTCCGCCCGGAATAATTCTCGAAATGTAAATTGGCGAATTTTGTTCTCGTCCACCCATAACATTGAAACCTAATCCTTCTTCAGTTTTCGGCAACTCGACCACACGAGGATGAGCATGACCCTCACTGGCTGCGAATGCTGCAACTGTCGCTTTGGCTGTCGCTGAAGCTCTGATGTCAGGCGATCCTTGAACATCCACTGTCTGATAAATTTGCTCGTAGATCTCCCTTACGGCATTGAAGAATTCACTTTGCAAAACTTTCTGTAATGCTGCTAGTTTTGTTGCAGGTACTTCTCCGCTCTTCTGAAGAATCTCCAAGAGCTCGATGGCTCGTTTCACATCTAGAACGTTGAAAATTAAAAATTAGCGTCAAATTTCATAGGTTTGCAAAAGAAGTCAATCAGAACTAGAATTTCGGGAAACCAAGACTTACCCCTTGCAAGTGTTAGCTGATGTTCCATGGTTGATAGGCTGTTTCTTGAACTTAACTCTTCCAAACTTGTCAGTTAGCTCATCACCTTTGATTGAGATTTGCTTAATTTTTTACCATTCAATAGAAAGCGCTGCAAAAGACGCTGCTGGACTGATATTTTCGCTTAGAAACCTGCAAAGCATACGCCCTAAAAAGCTAAAAACGACCAGCAAAACCATAACAAACGCGATCTATCTCTGCAGATGTAATATAGGCTCAACCCTTTCAAAACATGCACGGAAGAAGCAATGGGCGGAGCTATTGGCTCTTGGAACTGCCGGGTTCTGTCAGTCTGGTGATACCTTTTGCTGTTCAGAATTACCCGTTAGAAGTATATTGTTTTTTTACTTTACAAATTCCTCAGAAATGAATTAAGTAAAAAATTATATCATACAGGAAACCAGCTTTTGTGTTTGTAGAATTTCATGTCTTTTATTTTTTCACACAACTTCAAAACAAAGGTAGCTGCGTACTGACGGATGTAGTGGACATTCGGAAAGGAAAAGTGCCCCGATATCCGAGAATCAATATTAATAGTGCCCCGAGAGCGCCCCGAGAATCTCGGGTAAAA
>JAQGBJ010004442.1:0-10237 GCA_034698345.1 Sphaeridia pumilis | reverse complement strand
GCCGAGATGGCGCTGCTGGCCGTGATTTTCTGAAGCGGATTTTTCACCATTTTCAAGTGTTCTTCTGGTCAGTTGGTCAAATGCTGCTTAGTGGACGAACCGTTTGCAAGTGCCTCACGGAAGACAGTTGTTGGTTTTGACAAAAGAAATGATAGTTTTTAAGAATATGTTACACGACATTCTTGACAGTTTCCGTCAACCTGAAACAAGGGAAGTGAAAATTCGTACTATTTTTATTTGCGAAAGCTGAACTGTCAACAAGTTCCCCTCGTTAAGTTCTAACCTTACACGCATCCCCTCAGCTAACGCAACGAATCCTTGTCACGATTGTGTCGATGTCGACCTTTTTAAATGTCACAGATCTGCAAAGCGCAATACAGCTGTCGTTTGTCATCGGGTGCCATCAGAAAAACGTGTATATGATTCACAGCAATGTTTCGGCAACACGACAGCGCACACTATCTATCCATTTATCGAAGGTCACAGATATTTCCGGATATTTCCTTGTCCTTGGGTTGTATAGTAAGTGGTGTTAGTATAAGTAACTTGGAAAACATACAGATGTATTTCAACTTTGTGTCATGTTTTAATGTCCATATTTTATGTATACTCATTTCTGTTTTCCGAACTAGCCCAGAAGTTTTCCATCTATGATTCCGTGTTTGTTTTTTTGATAACTCATAATCACACAATCGCTTGGCCCTAATTATAAACCGATCTAAAAATCAAGCGCTTCACGCCCGAAGTTTGTTGTGAGAATAATAATTCAGAACTTTGAGGCATGAACGCTACTTTTATTTCGATGACAGTAAAACATTCAAACATATTGGAACAGTCTAAACGATTGTATCACTATATCGAAACGAGCAGCTTAACCCGAAGCAATAGCCATTGATACAACTTGATTAACCACAAAATCCCAGAAAATAAGCACCGATTCGCGCTCAAACTTACTGAAACTGCCAGACCAAACACCATCATTGGGCAAAGCCATGAGCTGCTTTCGAACGAAAACCCTGCTGTTCGCCTGCGGTATCAGAAGACTTCGCTGGAGCAGTTCCCTCTTGGCTCTTTGAAGTTGCAACGAAACATCGTAAGCCTTGTAGTACACCATCGGATACGCAGTACTCGACATCAAACTCATGCCTGCCATGAGCGCTATGATCAGCGGAGCCTTGACCAACCCAAGTAGAATAGAAGTCCAACCAGCGACGCTTGTGGAGATGCATATGATTTTGACGAGGTAAATCGACCTCGAGTTGGCTACGTTGAAGTAACGAAGGAAGAGCCTTAAGAAAGCGAGCTGCTTCGAAGCTTCGATGGGGTCGGACCTGAAATTAAAGTCGAAATTAAAATCCCCAGTCTATCTCCTTAATTATATCAGAATCTCCATGATGCATTTCTCGCGTCTTAGTCCTCACAGCTTCACGCATGCGCGCCAACTCACCAAGTGACGCAATCCCTTGCCGCCGCAATGAACACTTCGAAGAAGAGTATCTGCTCCGCCTGCGTATAACAAACGAAAACAGCCGACTGAAAGTACATCAAAGCGTCCAAGCTCGCCAAAGCTCCCGAAAGCGCCCAATACATCCAGCCGCTCAAAAGTCCAGTTTTGTTCAACCAATAAGCGCCGTACCGGAACTGAATCGTCCACGTGGGATCGACGCTGAAGACAATGATGATCATGATTGCAGTCAGTACCACGGAGACCGGGAAGGCCATCAGAAACACATGTTGTAGAGACCATTTGCTGAGCAGATGACGCTGATCGAGAATCGCGTTCAGCACAGCGACGAACGCCGTCAGCTCCGCATCGAAGAAGGATTTGTTCACAAAGGTTGCAATGAGTAGGCCAATTGCGGAGATGAAATGAATCGATGTTTTTATTTCACTTCGATGCGATCCACCCGAAGTTGCTGCCAGTGTTGCAATTGCGTACAACGTTTTGATCTTCATCAGCCAAATGATCATGCGGTAAAGCCTCTGCCGAAGCGGACTTCCAACTCGAAGCCGGAACCCTTCGACATCCACTGTTACGGGAACGGGCAAGCACTTGGAAAACGCTTTGAAAAGACGCAGGTTTGCCAGGATAGCGCGGGTTGCCGTGATTCTCTGGAGCGGATTATTCACCATGTTCAAGTGCATTTGTTAGGTTTATGAGTTGAGTTGGTCAAGGAGCTGCTTTGAGGACGAAAAGTACTCAATTGGCCCGTGGAAGGGAAATGATCAAGCTTGTTGGACGTATTACAGAAACATATATGACAGCTTCCATTAACGCGCAACAAGAGCCGTCAAAATCCATCCCAGTTGCATGAGTTCAATTGTCAGCAAGTCCTCCTCTTCAGTCTAAACCTTTGGTACATTCCAATGTTTCATCGCCGTTTGAGTGACCAAGGCCATGCCACGTGTCATCATCGTCATAGTCTCCATGACTGTCTTGTCAGTACTAAAATTCAATTGTCAACTCAACTAGACTGGCATACGCCCAAACTTCACCTGAACCCCAACCCCAAGACAAGGTTTCTTTATGCACAAAACAGACGTGTACTCAACCAACTTCCGTGCAGTCGTTCCAGTCAATCCAAAGAATTCTTGGCACAATCATGTCCATCATTTTCAAGTTTCAAAAATATTCGACGTTTAACGGAGGAGCTCTTCCCCATTTGACATACAGAAAAACGTGTTAACTAACAAAACGACCACCCCAGAACTGACGTGCAAATTTCAGTCATTCGATCCTATAAATATACTAACTGACCTTCAGGAAAAGTGGAGAAACATTCCATCGAATGGCGCTTTATATTTTAAGTTTCTTGATTTATAATTACGAAATTCATGTAATAATTATATACGCGTTTACACAACTCAAATACCAGCCACGGCTCGTTCGCGAGAAGCTAGCGGTGTCAGTATAAGCGTCGAAAATTCCGGATAAAAATATTCGTGCCAGGCGAATCTTCGAATTGAAAAATTGCGGGCATCCAAAAACCCGAACGAAATTATAGGAAATATGAAGGCTCTCCAGAGCCTATAGTAGAGCCCTAAAATTATATGAAATTCGAGCGAATTTTGCCGCTCCCAAACCCAAAACAAACTCCTTTTACCTTGCTGAATATCCATTCGTTCCTTGGCTTTGATGCAATCTCACATATGCTGAATTACAATGAACATAATGCTGCAACCTTTGCAAAATTGCGGAAGCTAATTTTTCCACCGTGCGAAAACACGCGGAGAAAGCGCAATAAAGCGCGCACGCAATTCTCGCAATTTCTCCGCCACTGGAAAGGTCGTTTTGATTAACGATTCTGATGCTATCAAAGGCGAATAAAACTGGTAACGAGATTCCCGTTTAGATTCCAGGTAAAACTTTATTGATCGAACAACAACAACAACATGAGAGCCTTGCTACTTGAATTTTTGACTTTGATGTATTATACACAACTATAACAGTTCTATTATATATACTTTATAACCTGCTAAATTTCTTGTGTTATTTATTTCCAGTTGGTTTGTTTTGGTTCCATTTCATTTATATGATGACTCATCAGCAAATGCATCGACTGTTAGTTTTAATCGTAAAGGAGAGACGGCGGTGAACCATTTAATCGTTACAAACAACACAAATTGTTACACACTCGATGGTCAATTTAAGATGCGCGCAGGCGCGCATTCCGTCATTTTTTTATAATGCGATCAAATAGGGCACTACAGGTGATTTCTTTCCTCTCATCATCATCATCATCGTCATCATTAATAGCTCAGGTAAAATTCTAAATGTATTTCGTTTTTCATACATACTGTGAGAATCTCAACTATTAATTTTTATACATATACGATATCAATCGTAATATTAATACAACAATATTCGTCATTTACGTGTACAATGAATAACATGGAAATTGTGTCTGTCTAGAGTCTACAAAATTCTATTCCTTTGCTGCTCTGTATTTTTTGTCGGTATATGTAATAATGTATTACGATGGTAAATTTTCCTGTCAAACAAAATGGGGCTTAACAAGGAATTTCCTTCCGATATTGCTCACAGAAGTTGTGACACTTTATTGCTGATTGATGTTGATGAAATTTGAAAAACTTAATGGCGGGAAACTTTTTTGAAATTTTGTAGGGTTTGTAAACTACTCGTCCTCACTTTTGCTTGTAGCCCGTCGCACTTTGTGGCCGCGGTATTGCGCTTGGATTATGGTCGCTGCGCGGTCCAGGTCGGAACCGTCGCCTTTAGTGATCTGGAAAAGTTGAAGAAAGAAACATTGAATTTAAATTCAATGACATTAATTTAAGCTCCTTGTTTGGAAAGCTGCCGCCACCGTTTCGCAAGTTTGCAAGCACCAGCGCCACCTGGCGGCGCGCGCGTTTAATTGTGCTATAGTTAACTGCCGTTTATAGCCGCTCATCTTATTCCAGGCTAAGTTAGGCCAGATGATCGTTGTTGGCGCATGGAAAATCGTGTTGCTTCCCGCCAAAACTCTCCTTGAAAACGCCTTTAATCCACCACACCCAAAAATCTTTTGCAAAAAATAGCAATAATATAATAATGTGACTTTTCGCTTGACCGATTCCACATTTTTTTTTGCTATTTGGCAGGCATACAATTCTATAGTCGTTTCATCCTTGTTGAATCCAAATCTTTTCATATACTCAACAACTGCGAAGTCAATCTCACATAAATCCACAGTCAGCTCTTGCCATTTTGCCAATTGCAATTTCTATGCTCCTTTCCCCACATTTTTCATATTCTATTCTCTGCTATTCTTGGTACACAGTTTGTAGAATTTTCATATTTCTTCCTGTCTATTCTCATCCCATTTTTTATATATTTCCTGTCTCTATGTATTCAAGCTCTGCCAATTTTGTCTGTTTGATTTTTTAAAGTTATATACGTAAACTTCAAAAGTTGCTTCTCAAGTCCTCAAAGACTCAAACCGTTCAAACTTTCACTTCCTTCCAGCAATTTCGCCCCATTACTACAATTTGTCCCGAAACTATTTTTTTCGCAAAAATAACTTTTACTGTTTTCGTAATGTTTGTGAGTCTCAAAGTCTATTTGAGCCCGTCTGTCTATTCCAAATTCAACTAGAAGACTCCCCCCTTCGCATGTATTTCTATTACAAGACACCCAGAAACCCTTCAAACAATCTAAACTTTCCAAGTCAAACTTTTGTCTCCTCTCGACTCTCCTTGCAAGTAATTTTGTATTTGAACACATCGAAACCCACGACTATTCCCCAGGCCATCTCCAGCCAAAAACGTTCTCATTCCGCTGATATTTGCTACTTTGGCCTAGAAAAATAGACACGATTGTAGCCTGTACGACTGACTGACTGATAGCCAAATCGGAATACTTTCTCCTTCCGACATGATCAAAGAGATTGCACGTGTTCTTCTTTCTCGTATAATATATTATGCGTGCGTGCGATAGTTCGATTCTTCTACAGTATTTCTTCTACTCTTGAATTCTACTTGCCTCAAGTTATAACGTTCCTGAATATGTATGTTTAGCGGTTTCCGCAAACCGCACAAACGAATCTTGAATAACATGCAACAAAATATTTTTGCAAAAGCCATTGTACGACATATGCGGCTTTTCAAACCTACTAAAGGAAATCAGCTTTGCCCATAGCATTTTGCACGGGCTGAAAAACACAATTGGCTTTTTTGCTCTCGCCGCGCCAACAACGTAAACGTAATCCTATAACGATAAGTCGGATGAACGTCAAGATACGTTTTGACATGTCCTTTCCCTTCTCTGACTTTCTCTCATGTATTTACTTTAAAAAATATTTTTTTTGCGAAAATTTCAAACCATGCGGATGGAATTCTCTCTCTCTTTGATCTGCCATCTATCGTTTGATCTATTTGAAAACCTTTTGACGGCTTGCGTATAAGTACGAAATAAATTGCCTTTCTTCCAGCCCTTTAAATCTCCCAACTTCAAAAATCAGCGGGAGATTTAAATTCTCTTGGCACGAAAACATGATGCTTTGGCGCGTAATTCGAAGATGAGCAACGTATTTAGGGGTTAAGCTAGTAAGTGAAAGCAGGGTCGGTTTTGGCGCTAAATTCAAAAAGCGCGCTGTTGGCTAAAAGGGTCAGCATGCTATATAAACTGAAGCGAAATTTTTACCATAGTGATGAGACACGGTAACAAGTGGTTGTAGACGATAGACATTGATTGATGAAACCCATGACGAATCACACGACGATCACATCAAAGACAGACGAGGACCACGAAAATGATGAATATATTTTGATTAATCAAACGGCGGTGTGTGTGTGCTCTTGACAGGTGTATTTTCCTTGACGGTGATGACGACAATAGTGAAAGTAGAGGAAGAACGCACTGTGCACCGACGCTAGATGGCGCTCGTCAAATAAAACTTTTTATATAGAGACATTAATACAGGAGCGCACGGGTTTAGATACGGTGGTGAATGTGCAAATTCTTATTAGAACAAATAGCTAAAGTAGCAGTGTGTGGTCTTTATAGTTTATAGCGAGAGAGAGCAGCTTCACTCCTTGGATTCGCCGGCCTGTGAATACACACAAAAGCATGGATTTTAAAACAGGAACGTGTTGTTACAATCACAGTTTCAAATAGTACACACAAAAAATTCTCGTTTCCGTTTCCGTATATCAAATAGTCTAATAGAGCAGTTCTATAAGATTCTAGATTTTCTAGGACACTAAAACAGTCATTGCAAATCCTACCTACACCTGGCAATAAAATTTATACGGCCAAGATAACAAAGTCCTCTCGTTGTTTCTTGTGCACCTGATCTGGATTCTAGAATTCTAGAATCTCTGCTAGAGTTCTAGCATACGGAGACGACCATTAGCACCCGTGAAAAAGGTATAAAGCCAACCGGATTGACCTGGTTCTTCAACCGGGAAGCTAAAGCCGTCTAGAGAGAATCTAGAAACCTTTAGGAGAATGCTGACTGAGAGTTTCTAGCGCCCGAGAATAATCTTGATAGCTGACACTACTGACACTACTACCGAGTACCCGAGGAACGACATAAGTCGATTTCCGTTACAGTCAGTCACAAAACAGAGAAACTTACAGAGTCAGAAATACTACAGAACTAGAGGCTCAAGCTTTCCTAGAAGCCACTTCTACTATTAGATTTCTGCTTTTATGAGAAGAAAAATAGGGCAGGTGTGGCTACAAGTCAGTGAGTCGAATACAGGAAATCCTTATAGCATCCAATAGCTTCCAGTATTCTAGAAGAGTATTCTAGAAGAGCTTTTGCTTCTCTGGATGGAATAGCTGCTAGGAGCTTCCAAAAACTAGGAAAAGCTATTTCAATCTCTCACATTTCTATAAGAACCTTATGGCAAGGATTTTGGGCGAATTTTCTAAAGAGCCTCAGGTAGGAATAGGAGAGGAAGATTATTAGAACAAGATAGTAGAAATAGTCGAATTGGTATAAAGAAGGAGCAGAAATACTTCGTCTAATAATCAGAAAACTAGGAGAAAGCTATAGAATCTAGAATAGAAAAAGTAAGAATTTTTACAATCTCGTTAAGCTATATTTATATTACTACTTTCAATTTCCTATGCATTGTTGAAAACGTCAGCAAAACTTAAAAAGCTAGAAATACGTCTTCTAGAATTCTAGTCTCTAGATTCTAGAACCAGTTTCTTTTTAAAACTTCAAGGGTTTTTGCTTGTTTATTCTTCTTATTTAGTATTCAACGTGCATAATGCCTACTCTAAAGAAAACTTGTTTCTAGAATTTCTCCTAGGATTTCTTCTAGAAGCCCTGAAATAAACTTGGGTTAACTACTAAGGTTAGCACGTGGCTTCTATTATAGAATCTGTCCACCTATATAAATCACTATCTGTAAAGGTCATCAAGAGCCGCAATCCCCACACTTTTACGACCGGCAAGGACACATATGGCAACATCAAGGATATCTATATAACTCTCTACAACTGTTTCTTCTACGGGATTGCCCTGTGAGATTAGAGTTATAGCGGAAAATCTAGCCTTTTATTCCTCTGGCTCTTATACAGTTCACTAGAAGAAGAATAGATAAGCTACAAATGTCGTCGTCGTCCTTCTTCTATTTCTTTTCGCTGATCCGTGTTAATAGTCCATATAAAATACTCGGGTGTTTTATTGCTAAAATCCCGGTTGCCTCTAACGTGTATTTCCAAGGTTCTCTATATATTGGCCATTTGCTTTATTACTAAATAGGAGGAGGAAATCTAAGATTCTTTAGACGCCATTTTGCTCAATTGTCAGAGTGCTATAACTGTATCGATGCACGCGTGCACGCGTGCACCACATGCTCGTGCGCTTGCGCACGAGCACACACAACAACTTACGTTTTCTCCGCTAGCTTCCTCCTTGGCGCTCTCTTCGGTAAGCTCTCCCTCAGCAGGTTTCGCTTGCGTTGTCTCCATCTGCTTCCGGGTCTTGTGACCCCGGAATGAGGCTTGGATCTTGGTTGCTGCTTGCGCGACCTCTGTCGGGAAAAAACAGCGCCAGTAAATATTGCCCCCACAAAAATCCCGTTGTCTATTTTCTCCCTAAAAATCTCCCGCATTAACTCCTCATCAACTCACCAGGATCGTTCAAGTCGATATCAATTTCCTCTTGTGGCTGCGACATTTTGCTGTCTTTTTTCGACGACGGCGGGTCTTTTGGCGGAAGTTTCCCTTCTTTTTTAGCCTTGTGGCTTCGGAAAGCTGTTTGGATTGTTGACGCGGCTTCGGCGAGTTCTGGGTCCTGAAGGTCAAAGTCGAACACTGCGGACCATAATAAAAAACACTTTTAGCGCCACATTCCAAATTTAGAGACTGACTGAATCACCAAGCGTTTCCATCTATAATCTAGAAGCGCCCAACGCCTCCTAGAATTTCTAGAGCGTAAAAAGCTCTATCGCCAGCACTTGTATAATTCTACTAGTATCATCATTGTCATGATGATGACGCTGCTCCTGGAATCTCTCCTATTCCTCCTTCCTGCCGCTATGACAGCGTTTGTCCTAGCGTTCTAGAAAACTCCTAGATTTCCTACAATTTTACTACCGCTAGCCAGCAACTGACTTGCATTTCAGCCTTGTATATTTTCGCCGCAGTGATTTCCCCAGGGCTTCCACCCGCATCTTTACAAAAAGATACATACAATATTACACGATTCGCAATTAGAAGCCTGCTGCGTATGTCATCCACTTTTCCTCTTCCAGATTCTAGCCTTCAAGTAAGTTTCCTGATTACACGTGTCTAGTTCTAGATTCACACACACACATGACCAGCCTTTAGTTCTAGTTTCTAGAAACCGCAGCAGTGCTCTATAATGAACAACAGCTCTATCAGGCCTTGTCACTCTCCTCTTATGGAAACAAACTCCCGGACGCTTTTATCACTCCCTGAATCTAGCGCTATCTCCACCAGACTGTTCCTAATCCAGAGACTGTATAGAAACGTCAACCAAATAACAACAAACAGGCCCCTCCACATAATACAATTACCCGCTAGCAAAATAAACAGGACAGGCAGGAGGAGAAGCGGGGGAAATGGAGCGACGCTTTGGACGCTTTGGACGCTTTGAATCCAGCGTATAATTTTTATTCAGCGTCAGCGAATGTGTGGGAGGACCACAGTGTATACAGTTTTCATTTGAGCTGATCACATTAGTAGGTACATATGTATGGCCACGTTTCACGTTATAAATGTTCGGAATCTGACTTGAGCGAGCGAGCGAGCAAGAGAAAGAGATGAACAAAACACTATAAACTTCTCATTGTATCTACAGTGAAAGAGATAGTGGTTTCGCGAGCTATTTTAGAAACTAGGAGAAAGTTGCTCTTCCAAGTTTAGGCTATTTGAGCCTTCGTGTGTGTGTGTGTATGTATTGAACTTCTTGAGCTTGAGAAACTGGAGCTTTCTTCACCTACTCACTCACAGCAACCTCGCGAAACTCGAGTATTAGAAAACACATGAAAGGGATGATATGTAGTGGAAATGCGTAAAGTTTTAGGACTGCAAGAAGAAGAAGAAGCCATAGAGAAGAACCACTAAACCGAAACCGCAAGAAATAATGTCTGTATATAATGGCCCGGATCCAATACTCACGGAAACTAATCTTAAACAGCATGAAAGAGACTTTGGATTTTATATGACAGTTTTGTGTACATAAAGATATTAGGTAGATTGAAGAACGATGAGGGAGAAATTTAGAGTGAAAACGCCCAAGGCTGTAGCAATTTC
>JAQGBJ010004441.1:0-10238 GCA_034698345.1 Sphaeridia pumilis | reverse complement strand
CTCTTCCTTGGCTTTCAAAAACAGTTGATACTGCTGGACGAAGTTGGACATCTGTGTTTGGTCCTTTGATGAATTGATGAAGGCTGCAAGAACTTTTTTGACCACCTCGCCGAGGAGTACTTCAGCTTCGCTTGCCTGGTTCTTCTGAACCCTACGAATCTCCAGCTTGGCAGCTTCAGAAATGGGGCAGCCGAAGTGGTGAGGATCTGCAGGTTTGAAGACAAAGGAAGGGTTGTCCAGAAGCTGCGTTCGAATTTCGGTTCTCCGCGTCAGAGACTCCATGTTGCTCAGTTTCCCTTCGCCGGTGATGATTCTGGAGAAGCCAATGTTGGGGTACTTGCCATGATCCGTCTTGAGCCAACTTCCACCAAAGAGGGCGTTGATTGCAGATGTTCTCTTCTCGTCATTTGAACATTGGACTGCATGGTCTCGGGCGTCGTTCAAGAAGTTGGCGATGGAGCTGATAATTGTGTCGTCATCGAATTTGTTGTTGGGGTCATACGGATTCGCGTACTTGGTGACCATAAGGAATACGCCTCCGTTGTAGATGTCGTTGTTGAGCACAAAGTCAAGGACTTCTGGGAGGATGCTATCGGTAAACTTGCTTCTGTCAGCGTTGGGTTTGACGGTGTCGAAGTCGACAGCCACGACGAGCTTTACTTGGTTGGCATGTTGGATGATTTGGCTGAGGTAGACGCCAGTGGCGATTTCGTTTGAAGTTCCGCGAGTATCAGCGAAGCCGGGGCAGTCGTAAATGGCGAGCCCGGGTTTTTCAGGATCGGTGAAAACCTGAGGGCAAATTGTGTCCGACTGGAACATGGAACGCTCCTCATTGTTCGATGTCAAGTTGATGTTCTTGATCTTGTTGCAGAGGTGGAACTCATCGAAATTTGACACCAAGGATGCCAAGTCACCGAAGAGGATTTCCGTCATGGTGGTTTTACCAACTCCGGTCCGGCCAAGCACAACGATGATGTCCCGACAGGCGTCGTACAGCTTGAGCTTGTGGTCTGCGGTCAGAGCGGCGACTTGCTCTTCGAAGTTTCTGGGAGTTACCACAGGCACTGCAAAAAAATAAGATTGATTAATAAAGTATGTTAGGAACAAGAACAATCAATTAGAATTCATTAACTTACTTGTTGTTTCGAACTTGCACTAGAGACGATTTTGATGTTGAAGTTGAGTTAGCTTCAGGAGATTTGCTGTCCAGAGGCGGTCAAACTCAAAGTGGTGTGTAATTAGCTTCACTTTGGAGACCTGAATATAAATAGCTTGGCGATATCTCGCACTTGGGTTGGAAACCATTGTTTGAAGTTGCGATAAATAACGTTCCGGTTAAGTGTTCATGAATCATAAATGACGAGCTGATTGCCTTAACGGAATTGATCCGGTTAGTGTTTACTATGGTTTTGCACGCGTTCCGCTTTCACTTGTCTATGCGCTTTTGAAGAAATGAAGTGCAAAGATACCGACACTTAAGATCAACTTTCTGAATTAGATAAGATTCAATGGACGTTCAATAGCCATATGCTTAACCTTTTAGATGATTCTGTTGATGTTTATTTTTTGCACACATCTCGCTGCGTGATGACACATCGCAAGAAATCAAGTGCAAAGATATATTTAACGGAGGATGGACTTGGGCAAATATAATGCCATTGTTAAGATCAAATTTCAGACAATGAGTCAGATAAGATTGCAATGCACATTCATGATTCATATGCTTGAACCGGACTTCTCTCTCAAAAGTCAATCGGCTCAATCCAAAGGCACGTTTGAGGTGTTTGTGCAGTTAATTTTCGGACACCACCAGTGATTGGAGTTCTTTCAAAGCGTTTCTGCCGTTGTCGCTCAAAATTAAGATTAAGATTCTCTAACAATAAGTGAGTTTGCCTACATCTTGAATTCATCTTGTAGGCCATATCGGAACCTCATATGACAATATAATTTTTACAGTGGCAACCAAGCAAACCTTCCAAGAGCAAGTGGCCATTTTGATTAAGGACCACAAGCTCCAACTGGAGGACTGTCGCCGTGACGTCATCCTTATGATTGGGCGAACTGGTGTCGGCAAATCGCTCCTCACGGAAGTCCTCTTCGGAGACCTGTCTGCGCTTGAATCAACTTTTGACGACCTCAACCTCTGCAACAAAATCAGAAATAACAATCAAGGTCCGGACATTGTGGAACAATCACAGTTTGTCTCCGACACGATTTGCCCTCGACTGTTTACCAACACGGCGAAACCCGAACTCGCCATTTACGACTGTCCCGGATTCGCAGACACCCGCGGAACTTCAAACGAAATCGCTACGGGCGTGTATCTCAGCGAAATTGTGCAGCACGCGGAGCGCATCAAACTGGTCGTGACTGTTGACTACGACTCCGTCAAACCCAACGCTGACCGGAGCAAATTCACCGAAGGGATCCTACCAGAAGTCCTTGACTTTGTAACGAACAATGACATTTACCAAGGTGGAGTCTTCCTACTGGTCACCAAGTACGCAAACGCCCATGAAGATACCAGAGGAAACTTCAGCGATGACGAGATTGTCACAGCCATTGCTGAGTTTTTGTGGAAAGCTCAAGAATATGCGATGGGGAAGTTGAAGGACCAGAGGTCTGCCATCAATGCCCTGTTTCGCAAATCCTGGCTTTTGCAACATGGCGGCAAGTACCCGAACATTGGATTCTCCAGGGCTATCACGGACGTAGGCAAACTGAGTGCCATGGAGGCTTTAACACGCAGAGCACAGATTTACTTCCAGATACTGGAAAATCCACATTTCAACTTCAGAACCTCCAACCCCAAGTACTTTGGATGCCCAATTTCTCCAGGAGCAAAATTGGAGATTCGTAAGGTTGTTAGAAGTCTGGAGTCCGAAGTCCAAGAGCGCTTGAACACAGTGGGTCAAAAGGTCGTCAAAAGGTTCGTCGATTCAGCCAAGGACAGAGATCAGCTGTCAACTTTCTTCAACCACTATGCCACATTTCTGAGGGACCTGGACCAGTTAACGGAGGATCAATTTGGATTGTCTCCGGAAGGCCTTGAAGTTCTTTGCAAATTCACTGACAATATTCGAGCAGCTGCCGAAATCGAAATTGGGGAGGTGTTCGAAACGGTCAAACGCATGAAGTATCTCAGCAACGTGGACATCGAGGAGACTTCAGCAACCTGGCGGGAAGCTCACGGGAAGTGGAACGAAGCTCTGCTGACGCTGACCAAGGATCTGGTGACTGAAATACGCAAAGTTGAAAGCGACTTGGCTGCTGAGTCGGGGAAACTGCTCAAGTTTGTGGGTCAGCAGGTCCTGCTTAGATTTGCCCAATCTGCTGCTGACACCAGTCTTTTCGACAGATTCCATGCTTTCTTGAAGGATCTAGAAACATTGGAGGGCGAGGATTCTGGATTGAGCTCCAAGGGCCTTGAAGTACTTGGCGAGTTCGGGAACAGCATCGGAGCTGAGATGGGGGACGAAGTGGAGAGACTGGAAGGAATCAGGAGTTGTTTGCAGTACCTGACTGGAGCAGACACCGAGCAGTCCTTGGCAACCTGGTCAGATGTCAATATGAGATGGGACCATGGGATGGACTTGATCAAGAAAGGCGTCGCCGAATTCAAGGCTCAAAGGGACTTGGAAGAAGCGAAGGTCCAAGGAGAAGTGGCAATGACTAAGGCTGCAGCGGACCTCGCAGCAGCCAAAGCTGAAGGAGAAATGGCTGCAGCCCAAGCTGCAGCGGACCTGGCAGCAGCTGAAGCTGAAGGAAGACGGATCAGAGATCAAGCTCAGCATGATCTTCGTATCGCCGAAGTTGAGAAAGCCAATGCCGAAGCTAGGTTCCAAACAGAAGTAAATGCAGCCAACCAAAGAGCAGCAATGGCCGAAGAAGCAATGAGGAACGCCCGGAAACAGTCCAAGTCCAGCGGTGGGATTCTGGGGAAAGTGGTAGACGGGCTTTTTGATATTGCGAAGGTCGCTTTCCCGCCACTCATGATTCAAAATTGGGGGAAAGATAGTGGTAAACAAGAGAATCAAAAGTCCTAGTGAAACTGAAGTTTTGTCAAAAGCTGCTGCTGCTGCTGCTAAACACTTCAACTTGAACTTACACGTATTCTTTCCATATGACTGAAATTTTACAACTTATAGTACGGTCGCTATGACAATGAAGCAACGTAATGAACGTAATTTTTGAAAAATAAATTGACAATAAAAGATATGCCTTTGAGTGATGATTCGAGTTGGATGAAGACCTTAAAAAACCCCGAAGTCATTTGTTAATTTCGAGTCGGCGTTTAGATGTCTACTAGTTAGGTTCATAGTTTCATAACCAGCCATTTATCCAATGGCAGATAAGAAGTTCCACTATGAGCAGTTGCATAAAAGCGAGTTTGCAATATCAGAAGTTGATAGTGTTTAGACAAATTAATTTCCCAAAATCGACAGCAACTTCTATAGTTGAATGATGATTGATGATATATGAATGAATGAATCAAGCATGACTGGTCAATCAATGTTTGGCTAATTTGCAGAAGTCAAGTGCAGGATGCACTTGGTAGCTATGAGTCATGAGATAAGTTTTGAATTTTAGTGGAGTAGATTAAACATATCAATATCCTGAATCACTGTATTTAACCGGACCTTAGTCCATTAGAACGATCCAAAACGACTCGAGACCTTACTTTGAACGTTCAGTATACATCAAGTCAACTATAGTCCTAAGCTCGCATTGAAAATTGCTGATTGACTGAAGTTTCGTTTGACTCTAAAATCCCTATAACAATAACAGTAAGTGTGCCTCCGTACCTTGTTAACCACAGACCTTTGGGCTTTAACAAAAAACTTTGTATTTTGCTCACCCAGTGGCCGCCGCCGATACTTCAAGGACCAGAACCTTCGAAGAACAAATCGCTGATTTGTTGCAGAACCACAAGCTCCAACTGGAGGACTCTCGCCGTGACGTCATCCTTGTGATTGGCCGGACCGGAGTAGGAAAGTCGACCATTATTGAAATCCTGTTCGGTGACCTAGCATCCCTGGAATCAACTTTTGATGAAGAGTACCTCTGCAACAAGATCAAGAACATCAACGAAGACCCTAGCAAGAAGGAGCCGTCCATGTTTGTTTCCGACACCAGTTGTCCGCAACTCTTCACCGACCCTTCGAAACCCGGCCTGGCGATTTACGACTGCCCGGGCTTCGCTGACACCCGTGGAACTTCAAACGAAATCGCGACGGATGTGTACCTAAGCGAGATTGTTGAACACGCACACCGAATGAAGATCGTCGTGACGGTTGACTACGACGCCGTCAAGCTCAACGCTGACCGTGACAAGTTCACCGATAGAATCCTCCCCGAAGTCCTTGACTTTGTGCTCAACAACGACATTTACGACGGAGGCGTCTTCCTGCTCATCACCAAGTACGGAAATCTTAATGAAAATGGAGACAGAAAGTTCAAGGACGATGTGATCGTCAAATCCATTGCCAAGTTTCTGAAAGAAGCCCGTGAATATGCCCTGGGCGTGGACAAGTTGCAGGAGCGGAGATCCGATATTGAGGCGCTCTTCAACAAATCATGGCTTCGACAGACCGAAGACGGCAAGTACACCAACATTGGCTTCTCCAGAACAATCACCGTTGAGGGTAAACTGAGCTTCATGGAGTCCTTGACACGGAGGACTGAAATCAGGACTCAGCTCCTGGACGACATGGACTTCAGGTTCAAATCCTCCAGTCCTCAGCACTTTGGACGTCCAATTTCTATGAAAGCAAAGCTGGAGATTCGCAAAGCTCTGGGTGTCCTTGAAAAAGAGGCGGAAAGGCTCCTGAAATCAGTGGCTGAAACGATGGTTCGGAAGTTTGTCGATTCAGCCCGAGATCACCTGAAACTTGCTACTTTCTTCCATCACTATGTCACGTTTCTGAACGACTTGGAGCAGCTGACGGAGGAACATGCAGGGCTGTCAGTGCAAGGAATTCAAGCTCTTGGAAAGTTTGGAACCAGCATTGAACCAGACACGGAGCTGGAAATCGCCAACCTGGAGGAAACGGTAAACCGACTGAAGTACCTTAGCAGCGTGGATGTCGAAGAGTCTTCGACGGTCTGGAAGAGCGCCCACGGCAAGTGGAATGAAGCTATGATGACACTGGCAAAGGATCTGGTGACTGAAATCCGCAAAGTTCAGAGGGACCTGGCAGCTGAAGCCAGTATGTTGCTGAAGTCTCTTTGTCGAAGGGTGGTGGAATCATTCGCTCAAACTCCAGACCAAAGTCTATTCGACCGATTCGACGTGTTTTGGAGCAACTTGAACGGCTTGAGGGGAGACGAGTTCGGGTTTACTGATGAGAGCCTTTATATCTTTCGCCAATTTGGCAAAAGCATTGGAGAAGACATGGAGGAAGTGGACAAGCTGGCGGTTATCATCAGTTCCTTGGAGCACCTAACCGGATTGGACGTGGATCAGTCTTCTTCAGCCTGGGCGGATGTTCATACGAAGTGGGACCACGCAATGGAATTTTTGGGGACGAACATCGCTGAGTTGAAGGCTCGAAGGGATCTGGCTGAAGCGAAGGCTCGTGGAGAAGCGGCGGTGGCTAAAGCTGAAGAAGACCTTGTAGCAGCTAAAACTGAAGGAGATATTGCTGCAGCTAGGGCTGAAGCGGAGCTGTCGGCGGCTAAAGCTAAAGCCGTCAGGGTTGAAGCTGAGGCTCAGAAGCAATTGTTCTTAGCCCAGGCTGAGGCGGAAAGGGCTGCTACCAGGGCTGAAGCCGAAATAGTCGCAGCGAATCATAGAGCACAACTGGTTGAAGCTAAAGCTGCCGGACAGCAAAAGGTTGAAATTGTCGGTAAAGTTGTGGAAGGACTCATTCATATTGCTCCGCTACTGTACAAAGTTTATACAAAAAATTTGAACAGGAAACAGGAATAGCTTACCTACTAGGAGCTCTTCGAAATAGTTCAATTCAATCAAGTACTGTTTGGCGAATGATATGTATTTGTTGTTTGGTTATGTAAGTTTCAAGATTTTTGATTATGTTTCGTGACTATCATGTATATATATATATATATATGTAACTAAATTTGGAATAAAAGATTTTCGCTACTCACGTCAGATTTAGTGGGACTTGAACCGTTGAATGGAGGTAATCTGGAAACTGACGTTATCTTGGAAACTCCGTGTCCGCGGGAGATTTCAAAACGCTATTAAAGTGCGTGATTCCACTATTACCTGGCTGCTGAAAAGAGTTGTCAACTTGAAAATCCGTGATAAACAGTATTAAACGATTTTGCTTTTTCGTTGTTTGAAGTCGATGGTTCATATCAGCTGATTCAATTGGATTGCATCAGTTGAGTTGCAGGAGGTTATATATGATACTAAGAAGGCTTGTCGATTATCAAATGTGGATTCCCGTAGTGCTATATGGAATCCGAGTATTTCTGACTATGAGTTAGAGTGAGTCATCCATTGCAAGCGGTCATCGCAACCTTGAAAATTTAATAGGAGCTTTTCAGTGAAAGTCGTTGATGCATTTCATCTTTAAGGCCTCTCTGAGATTAAGATTTGACCTGAGCGATGATAACGATTTAAGATGACCCACACAGTCCAGCATACTCCGCCCACAATAGAATAGGTGACTCAAATCCTGGAGCCAAAATTCTGGAAAATTGCCCGTGACACGGGGCGACAATGATGGCGAAAGCTCCATACTTGAACACCTAATTATACCTGAACCTGATGAGGCAATCAAAATCTCAGCGGCAGGAAATGTGATAAGAAACGTTGGGAATGAAGAAGATGAGTTGTTTTATGAAATGAGTCAAAAATGACAGGTAGTTAATCTTTTCTACTTTTATCATCGGGATTTATTGCAGATGCGGCGGAATCATGCGAATGCACTTGACTGAAATGACTAAAGGACAATATTCCGCAAGTTCAAAGCTATGTATACAATACGTGGAGGTGGAGAAGATAAAATGGACAGCTTGTATATACGTGGAGTGGCGAATTGATTCGGCGTTCTTGACTCATCCGACGACTTTAGTCTAATCACAACGAATCCCAACCTATCTTCAACGTATATAAGGTGTGAATCTGTCAAGTTCTCCAGTATTGGATTGGACTGCCAGGCAACAGGAAGGCAGTCTCTGATTGGTGTTCAATTTTTGCTCAACTTTAGTGTCGTAGTTTCGTCTCTCCAAAATACTCTTAACAACTGACTGACTGAGAACAAGTAAGTTTTTCACCACCAAGGCATTTTCAATTAGTTAAGGCCCCAAGTCAATTTTTTAAATGATTAGATCATTGTGATACATGTATAGATTCCAAGTGCCATTGAAGTCCAAGTTTCATGTATATTATATTTACCTGCGTAGTTCAAGGGAATAACGCCCGATATTCCTGCTGAATTCAGAAGTTAGCGATAACGCCAGCCTTTATTTTGCCCTTCTTGTTACAAGTTTACAAAGATTATTTCCCAACTGCATTCAAACAGGCTGCAGAGGTTGAGAATAATTTATCTTTAGCGAGAATTTCGTTCCTTGTGGTTGTATACTTTTGCCTCAAACAAGCTTTAGAAGTTTGAAGAACAAGAGAATAGATTGAATTTCCCCCAAAAACTTACCTTTCACAGGATGCCATGTAGTGTCATTCAGAGAAGTTTTGCTGTAATTAGATCTTTTTGACCTTCAATTTTTATCTTAGCCCGACTGGTTAGGTAGAGATAATTTCACTTTTTTCGTGGAATTCCAATACATTCGATCGAGCTCGACCTCTGTAGGTTGGAACACTAATCACATGTAACCCCAAGAATGAGAGGTTTAAGAATTATCTCGAAATTTCAGGCGAATTTTTCCTCGGCTATATCTAGAAAGACAGTTGTCCATGTTTTGTGGAAATCAAAGAAGGGGGGACCCTTGTCAACAATATGGTTCGTATTGATTCCGTTAGAGGGCGCCGGCTACTTGCTTGAGGGGTCAGGAACATAATGAACGGCAGACTCCCCCCCCCGCTTTTTGCAACAGCAGGGCTAGAACACTAGAGCTGTGATGAACAGGAGCGTTAAGGGGTGGGGTGGTTCCGCCACCCCCCTCCCCCTCCACGCTTGCTACTCATCTACCACCAAGGTCAGTCAGTTTCAAGGGGAGTTGCATCATTCATATATGCATTTGCACAATCAGAAAATCGGACACATCCGGTATGTGTCACCTGCTATTATTTGCGTTTATATTAAACTGATCCTAAGCGCCCTCCTCGAAATATTGATGGCGTCAGACAGGACAGTTTGGCTTCTGATTAGATACCAGACTGGTCAATGGTCAGATATCTTGTTTCATAAATGCTCTCCTGTCTCCTTCAAACAAATTCTTTTGGTGAATGTTTTTTTCAAGGTCAAAGGTTGCGTAACTAAAATCAGTATTTATTTTTCACAGTGGCCCCCGCCGCTTCAAAGATGCTGAGCTTCCAAGACCAGGTCTCTGGTTTGATGAAGAACTACAAGCTCGAACTGGATGAGTCTCGCCGTGACGTCATTCTTGTGATAGGCAGAACCGGAGTTGGCAAATCGACCTTGGCGCGAATTCTCTTCGGTGACGTCGAAGCACTGGAATCAACTTTTGACAGTGACTTACTTGTCTACAAGATCAAGAACACCAAAGAAGGGCTGGGAAGCAAGGAATCCTCCATGTTCCATTCGGACACCATTTGCCCGCAGCTCTTCACCGATCCAACAAACCCCGACTTGGCCATCTACGACTGCCCAGGCTTCGCTGACACTCGCGGAACTTCAAACGAAATCGCGACTGGCGTCTACCTGAGCCAAATCATTGAACATGCGAAGCGGGTCAAACTGGTCGTGACTGTCGACTACGACTCCGTCAAACCCAACGCCGACCGGACCAAGTTCACCGACGGAGTCCTTCCCGAAGTCCTCGACTTTGTGCTCAACAACGACATCTACGACGGCGGCGTTCATCTCATCGTCACTAAGTACTCAAACCCCAACGAAGGTCCTTACAAGAAGTTCAGCGATGACGAGATCGTCGCATCCATCGTTGAGTTCCTCAAGGGAGCTCAAGATTGTGCCTTGGAGAAATTGAGGGACCAAAGAGGTGCCATCAACGCCCTGTTCAGGAAATCACTTCTACAGACAAGAGACGGCAAGTACACCAACATTGGCTTCACCAGGACCATCACCAGCGAAGGCAACCTGAGCAACATGGAGTCCACAACCCGCAGA
>JAQGBJ010004440.1:0-10238 GCA_034698345.1 Sphaeridia pumilis | reverse complement strand
TGCATTGTGCATTCAGCTCTTCTGTTTCTCTGGCTTCTGGATCGTCAGCTGTTTCCAACTAATCGATACCATTTAAAGCTTGCTAACAAATTCATTCGAATCATATATCAGTTATATTGCTCATCAAAACGGAAAAAGCTCATCAAGCACTTCTCAATTTACACACATTTTCTTCTTCAGCCTTTAATTTGCCACATCCCAATTCTGTCCCGATTCTTTGAATCAAATCAAAACTATCAGTCAAAGAAATTTTTGCTTGAAATCCATCAACAACTACTGCACTTTCAAACAGCTTTTCTGCACCAGCTGCATTTTGCATTATCTATGCTCCATCAACTTATCTCAATAATCTCGTCTTTTCAAGCTTGAAATATCATTACGTCTTATCGATACTCAAACGATGATAACAAATCTGTTTGTACATTCATTTGTTATTTCACTTTTCAAACTCCAATTTCACCCCTCAACTAGCATATAATTTTGAAATGCATCATGAATCCCTAAAAATGCATCTCCACATCTTCCGTCTGTTGCTGCATGCAGCGTCTAACGCGTTGGTTTAAATGGCAAAAACAAACGTCAATCTGCAGTTTCACATCCGTATCCGATTTAAACACTATAGAAAACCACGAGTCTTATCAGTCTCTGATAATAAACTCTATAAAACACTTGGCTAAAGCAGGAATTCGCATTCGCATTAAACATATGAGTCTTCTCAAGTCGTAAACGCCATTCATCAGCGCCATTATATTCTTATTTAAACTCGTTCGTCGTTGTTGTGATATAATCTGACGCTTTTCTACCGACCAAAAGCCCAGAGCCTACAGTTTCTAAAGGCCTTTTTGTCAGCAGGTCACCGACTTGACAACAACATGGCCTTCTTATATATATATAATTCAGTTTAATTCATTTTCAACAGCTGGTCGATTCAGAGGTTTAACTTACTCCATTATAATTATAGCCTTCAACTCAAGCCACATTATCCTCATATAAAGTTACAAGGAAAACAACTCCTTATCAATTTTTACTACTTCCATCAACAGGCTACTGGATTCATCCAGTTTCTTCTAACTTGAGATTCCACTTTCTCCAGTAGTGAAAGTAGCTTTGATGCAGGCTTGATGAATCGATGGAATTCCAGTTGATGCTGATTTCAGCCCTTTTGTAGATAACCTTGCTTGCGGCGTTATCAAAGCGGGAACAGGGATAAATAAAATTCCATTTAAAAAATATAACTATTTTACTATCAGCTGTCATACAGTCATAAATCCTTCATCAGAAGGAAAATGTATCTACAGTATAACACAGAAAAACACAGAGAAAAAATACGTCGCAAAATCACCTGTTTTCTATCCCTGTAATATTCAGAATTATCAGAATCAAATATCATTCATTTTGCCATTTAACAAACAGTCATTTTGAATCTCACGTATATACGCAGTACGCAATGTCCAGATCTTAAAGCCATCAGTTTGATATAGCCTGAGGGCCTTCCGACGTTTCCAGCCAAACTTGAAGAAAGCGCCCATAAGAAACCAAGGAAGAAACCACTCGAAGAACGTGCGAGAAGTACGGAATAAAACTGCTATACAAACATATGAGGAAACGGGGAAAAGTTGAAGGGAAGTGCAATAGGGAGATTGCATTCTTCTTCTTTTTCACCCTCCTTCTGGTTTCTCCAGTGTTGAAGTCCAAGCCCCAGCTCCAGCTCCGAACTTGTACATTTCCAGACCTGCATCACTGTGATAAATACTAGGCTTCCTGGTTGAGTACGGCTTGAAGAAAAGCTCCCCGAATTCGGGCACAAACAAACCTTATTTCAACAACGCTCCAGGAGAGAGAGAGGGAATCGGCGGGTATATTTCCAGCTTGTTTTTCCGTAGTAGCAGTTGCAGCAGCTTTCTAGCTGCTGCCTATGGGGCTCGTGTGGATTCTAACGCTATTTTCGATACATACTTGGTTTGGTTCTCTCCAGCAACGAAATGGGCCGTTTTTCTAGGTTCTGGCTCAATCAGCAGTAAATAGCCGTTGACGTACGTAAACAGAGTTATTGTCAGCATTTTGAAACGTTTTTCCAAGTGGGGATTCCAGCACGTGGAAATTATATGGAACTGAAAAATAAGGAACCTTGAAGGGATCAAGCCACGTGTCTCTCATATTTTGAAAACGATGATTCTGTCAAGTAAATATAGACACATTTGAAGATACGTAAATGTCTTATAGAATCAAGATCCAAATGCATAATGTCTGATATATACAGAGACTAGAGCAAATATTAACATGTGATAGCAGAAGCGCTAGCTGTAGAAGACGCTGTTAAGGCCGTTGTTAGCTAAATAGACAGAGACGAGCCAAGCCTGTCTTCAGTTCCTCTAGACGCTTTCCCCAGCGAGCACAAGGAGAAGGCGACGCTGCGCTGAACGTGAAGCGCTGCGGTTGAACTTGACTGGAATAGGAGCGCCCAATGCAATGTTATGTTAACGCTTCTGCTTACTGCTTTCGCCAAAGTTCGCCATTATGGATACTTCTCAATCCGGGCTCGATTTTGACGTGGCTGTATGCACGAGCAAATGTCCTTTTCAGTGCTTAATATGTTTGATTGAACGACTTGAGACGCTTAAGTAAATGAAAGCGCCTTAAGCGGAGAAGCGTCAGAGACATTATTTGTATATTTTGGGAAACGGGGAAACCGCCCAACCCAAACAAACGCTGCGAATGCGACAATGTTTTTAACACCGACTTGTAAAAGCGCAGCGACCGCCCGCGCCCGCCCGACCCACCGCTTTGGCTGACATCATCGCTGCGCTGCTGCTGACGCCTTCTTGGGCGCTAATGGCGACGGCGTTGTTACGTTTCATTAAAGCTGTGACTTTTGCTGAGTGAGTCTTTTTGACGTTGAAGAAAATCCGAAAATTTTGCCGTTTCTGATTCATAATTTCCGCCCCAAAATTGTAGATTTTAAGCTGCTATGCTTCGATCTGTTTTCTAGTGTCTAAAACGCAATTAGCTACAGCGCAAACGCTTATCTTATACGTGTTCGACATATTCGCAATTCGCAAATTGAGAGCAATGGCTTCAGTTGGCCTTGTGCACTTGCCATTTTGCTAATTCTGCACATATGACTTTTGCAAAATAATACCTTTAGTTAGCCCACAACACAAACAGCCGCTGCTAGCTCTTTGACTCTTTCATTTAGCAGAGTTTCCATTTAGCACCATGCGAAAATGCATGAATATTCGCAAGACTCAATTCCGCTCCCAACCGCAGCGCTGCCAAACTGCCGACCATCGAGCACTAAAGTTCGCACGCTACTTTCTATGACTTTTCTATAGTTTCGCCAGGCTTGAACTTACTTAAACGGTATGATGACGTGCTAGAAAAGTTTTTAGATTTCTTTAGAACGCATCTTAACCTTGTGCAGTAATCTAGGCTCACGTGCTCTACAACTGAAAATTTGTAATAGCTGCCTGCGAATATTTTTCGCATGGCAAAAATCTAATATTTCAAAAACTAGAAGAACAGGTTTTATGACAGTTCTAGTACTTGTCTTCTAGTTAGCGCTTCTGGCTCCCGCATTGATTTGTCTGCTATTCTGCAATTTTATCTATTTGCTCCTAATGCCTCTGTTTCTAGCACCGCGCCGCGCTCCTATGACCTTCTTTCACTAATCCAGATTTCAATGCCGGACGCTTCCAATTTGGCGCTGCTGCTGCGCTTTAATAGATGTATATATAATTATTATACGACTTGAACGACCTCTACCTCATGACATGAACTACATGTGGAATCGTGTACTCCCTCAACAGCCTAAGCTATTATTGCGCCTGCACGACCTTGCGCTTCGCGCCAGCTCATTAGCGCGCCGCGCGCTGCGAGCTCTCTATCCTCCTCTGGACTTCAGCAATATTTCATATTATTTATCATTTGACAACTTGTTCCAAGAAACTCACAAACCAAAATATTTTATGTACTAACGATTGAACTTGTTTCGCTACTTTGCTACTCTGTTCTGCAAATCAAAAAACGTTGTCAGCTGTCATAGCTTGCTTTGATATACGGATTAATTCCAGTTTCCAGCAGACGCGCTTCAATCCAATTTTCCAGCAAAAGTGGTCCGGATTCCGGATTAAATTCGCAAATCCTTGAATCATGGCTCATCAGTTTTAATGGCTTTAATGCATTTCGGCGCCTACGTAATAATCAAGCACTGACTGCTCACACAAAATATTCCCAACGTAAGGCGCTGCGCTGCAGCGCAGCGCAGCGCGTATGTACTTATTGCGACGCTCTCGAACGTCAAGTCTCTTTACGGGCTCATAGCTAATAGAATTAACAAACGAGAAGAAGAGAAGCACTGCTGCGCTTCTAAGCGTCGACATGTATGTAAACGCTGCTGAAGCGCTGCATGGAACTAACGCAAGGAGGAAGCGTCTTCTTGCTTGCTGTAGCTTGCGTTATCGCAACGCTTTCAAATACACAACGGCTTAACACGAGATTTACGTCAGGGAAGACACGGACGGAATGGCAAAACCTTCTTCCCCTTTTAGCTCCACTTGGAACCTTCTTTCTTGTCCGTTTCCTGTACAAAGTGTATAAAGCGGAGGAGCTTATGGTCGCCATAAAGTTGATGTGGGTTTACTTTTTGTTGGTTCAAATTTTATAATAATGTATATAGGCTTGTATAGCCATTGAAATTTTAAAATACAAGATTTCGTTTTTCATACTTTTCTTGAAAATTTAAATTTAGTAAAAACTCTACAATTCTGAAGAGCACGAACCCAAAATACATAGCCTCTTCCATAAGAAAATCATGTAAACACCTTCGATTGCACCTGTTGTCACCTGACTGACTGGAAGACTTTGGGCCATCTTGGGATACCTGGAAACTTGTGGAAGTTTACCTGAGATTTCAATGTCATCTCAAGTTACACATTTTGGAGCTCAAAAGATCAAAGGATATTCAGTACATTTTTAAAGGCGCCAGGATATAAATATAGCAAGAAGAAAAGCATTTGATTTGTGATTCTTGGCTTAAAAGATGATTTAGAAACCGAGTCTTGTCTGAGAATCGAAAGTAAATTAATGGCTGACGATTTACCTGATTTCCGTAGTGAATTAACTGAACCGCCGTTTGGTTCTGCTTAAACAAGCTTGAAAAATCGCTTGAGCAGTTGTTGGATTTTGTGATAAAAGCTGCTACAGTTACGTGTGGATTTCCTTGTAATTTCAGTACTTTTTGTAAACACGTAATTCACAACATAACACTTGCTTAGTGACATAACAACATTACAACATTTGATAATATCAGATTCGCCATATTTGTTTGTGCATTTACTATGACATGGATTCAATCCAAAGTTAGCAAAAAATTGGCGTTCACTTTCAGAAGTGTTTCAGCGCAGGCGCTGCGCTGCGCTGCAGCTCAAGTACCTCATGCAAAGGCCTTGAGGCCAATGAACGTTGGAGTAGTGGCCTTAAACCCACTAAATATTTGCAAATGCAGCGCCGCGCTGCGCCTTATACAGGATGTGTTACAGGGAAGAAGGGAATCCACCTACAACAGCTGAGAGCCGCAGCAGCGCTGCGCGCTGCTGCGCTTAAGGTCTGGTCTGAAGTACTCGATAACGCTGCGCTGCGATAGCGCGTCAACCACGTGCTTCTTCTTTGCTCGGTACGGCCTATTAACAGATTTAGAAACTTTGCACCAAAATGGCAGAGTCAGCAGGTCTTATTTTTCCCTTGGAAAAAAGTTTTGTATTTTGTGTGTATCATGCAGTTTCTCAACTCGATTCTCAGTCAGCGTTGCTTGATGTTTATATTGAAGGAATGATTTGGCGAATCTGTCTTTGTCATCTGCAATCCAATACAGAAAAAGAAGCGGCTTCTTTGACAAGGCTTTTTTGGCATGGTTTCTTTGATGTTAAAATGGAATCTTGTGGAAATATCTGATTAACTGAACTACTGCCCCATCAACCTCGTCCAAAGTTTGCAGAATTCAATCCGTTTCCGATGACATCACAAGTTTCTGCAAGTTTTGCTAGAACTTGAGGCGAATTTCAAAAGAAAATTTAGGACCAACTTGTACCACGGCACATTTGGACACTAGCTCTTCGCAATTTTCCCAGTTTCATACAGGCAAAACCAGTACAAATGCCTTTAAACCTACGACAAGCTTTAAACACCTTTGCCTTACATCATACAACACCTCCGCTTAAGCTACAGCAAAGCTACCCCGCGCGAACACGTATTAATGCAACCGCACCCGCGTCACAATACACGCATTCGTACTACTTCTCGCCCGTGCATTCAGCCCTTGAGCATTGACTGCTGAGTGTTAGCTTGATAGCGTTAGGAAAATCTGTGTGTGCGTTCCTGCCTTCAGCTTTCGCGCTTATGTATACACAATGCAGCAGACCAGCTGATGGCTTTAGCATGAGTTTTAACGATATTTTTCGATAACGATAGCAGCAGCAGCTTCGCTGCTGCTGCTGCCAGAAACACAAACGAGTATAGCGAAGGTTATCATACTACAGTCGAAACGCTATTCGCCGACATATTTTCGATGAAGCCTAGATTTTTGGCTTTGTGCCGTTTCTAACGAAATCGTTACTGTGTGTAATCAGATGGCGAATTCAGTAGTAGCGAAGAGAGACGCTGTCATATTCTAACGCTGTTTATGATGACGTTCCTAAAGTAAACGTTGCAGATGATTAGACAGTTGTCAATGCCAAAAGGCTTGCATTCCGTCAATGAAAAACGAAATAGGTACTAACGATAGCCGAGCAACATGGACGACTTTAGTGCAAATCCAGGGGTTCAAAGTGTCCTTGGCACCTGACTACCGTTGCCATTTTTCGCTTGTACTGCCGCTTGACGGAGGTCTAGAATACGCAATATTAGTGCGATATATTTAACCAGGTGTACAAGTAGTTTCGGGTCTTTTGGCTCTCGAGTCATAGAGTTTAGCGATGATGCTCAATGTCTTTTGCTTTGCTCTAAGCCTTTGAAGCTATTGTAGATCCTTTAGATCGGCTTGATTTACACTTGATATTTTTAACCTACGACAATCACATCCAGGTTCTCAGGTGACGACATCGGATCAAAGGATTATTTACTCGATTTCCATGTAATTTAACGCATTTCTTTTTAATTATCCCTTTTACGCATCTATTATCTTTCCGGATCTAATGGCAATCTACGCAGGATTTTCGACGGATGCCAATTTGCTGGCTCGTGCATCTCGAACGAGATCTTGGAAAACACACATCTTCCATAAGATTGCATTGAATCTGAAAATGTATTTTGTTGAGAGCCTATGATGCTGTAAGAGCTTGTGAGTTTTCCGTGTGGGGGATTCAAGGTTTCAGACTGCCCAAAAACAGGATTTCGTGCTGATATACTTCAGGTTGGGTCTTTGCTTGTGGCAATGGTACAAAATCCCTTGGAATCCTTGAAAAATCTCCTGTCAAGTATCTTTTCAAGTGTGTGTCAGCTCTAATGAAGCTTCTTGTTTGCTAGTACAAAAGGTTCAGCTGATGAGGCTATAAAAGTATCAACTGACTTACTGGGCTGCTCGTATACTTGTATATACTTTTTCAATGCTTTTAATGCACTTTGGCAGCAGCGCGAAGCGCTGCTGCGCGTATTGCGTACCAACGCTGATGCTGCCAGCGTCAGTTTTACAACACTTGTCATTTAGCAAACGAAGATACAAGAAGAATGCAGGTAAACATTGCGGAAAATGATGTTTGCAAAGCCTCTACGCAATAGATTCTTTTTATCTGTTTCGATCCATCATCAGCCATAAGGCTTGACAATGTTGCAGATTTGCTATGGTCGAAATGCATAACTGGGTTTCAAGTTGGTTCTGAAATCAGCTGGGTTTTCAATGCTCTCTTGTGGTCAAGTGGGGATTGTTGCCTTTGAAATCATGTCATCAACAAGGACTTTTTCTCTGGATAGATCATCTGCTGATAGAAGTATTTGCTTTTTTGATGACGAAGTTTGCTGAGATCTCAAGCTGGTACCTTTGCCGAAACTGGCTCTGCGCTGCAGCGCTTCTTCAGCGACGATTTGTAAACAAACATGTCCGATATTTTTCAAACGACCAGAAGCGTTATAGGGTACAAAAACAATGTATTATACATACACAACGGAACCATTAAACGATAGTGGCTCAATGTGAATCCGCGTACGTGCTCAAAGATCATACTCCCTTGCAGTAAGGAGAAATGGTTGCGTTCCGATCCTCAGGATTTCCCCTCTGAATTGTTGCCACCACTAGAATAATTCATGTTTAAGGGTCTAAATTTCAAAATCCAGGCTTAAAACTTGACCACTTTGTACACAAAAGTCTCTACTGTTGTAAAATCAAGAAATCGCGACCCTAAAATCTGGAGTTGTCATAGTAATCAGAGATTTCCTTTCAAAACAGGCATCGAAATCCAAAATCTGGGTAAAAAACTCGTCGGGATACATAATAGCTTAATGGCAATCAAGATTTTGATGAAAAATGTGTAGAAATCTGAACAATAATCAATTTAAAATCAAGTTTGCAAAATGTCAACAAAGATTTTGCGCCTTTTCGCGCAAATTCAAACTGTCATCCGTTGTTTGTAAACAAAGGGCAGTTTACAGCTGTTCCTCCGCCAAGGAAATGGCGTCACCCGACTACCAGTATGTACGCGCCATGTAAACAAACGGAGGTGGAAAACGGACAGGGAAGATGCACTTGCAACAGGAACGAAGGAGAGAAGAGACCCGCCGCGAGCAGCCGCAGAGCAACCGCATATTTAGCATGCAAGCTAAGGGGCGTAGCCGCTGCTGTTTTGCAGCTGCGCTGCGGAATAGCGCGAGAGGAACTGGAGCTCGAGCAGACCATTTGAGGAGGGAGGAGCAGGAGACTGTATGCGCATATGGGAGAGCGTGCAGATGTGATGATTTGCACGAGGCTGTGGGAAATGTATTCTGGCGCGATTCAGCCGTACAAAAAGTGAAGATGCAGCATATTGAAATTTAGGGTGTAATTTTAAAATTTTGAAAAGAATTTTGTGTTTCCCTTAAAGTGGGAATTAGAAGGGATGTTTTTTGTGAAAAAAGTTTGAAAAAAGATAGAGATTTGAGATGGAAAATTGAAGTCGAAGTTGGGACTATTTTCAGTGGAGGATGCGAATGAAGTTGGTTCGGCGTATAAAAAGGAGAAAATTTCGTTTCCGAGCTTCAGTATGTCAAGCGCTATGAACGAGAAGGAAGTTGCACTCATGAAGTAAGTTGGCGACTGCCTCAAATCACATTGCGTTACGTTACACGTTCAAGTATAGGAGGGGAAATTGAAGCACATGTGTGTGTGAACGAGCCCTTATTTGGGAGAATTTGATTTTCGCGGGTTGAATTTTTCAAGTTTTTTTTTGTTGTGTCTGTTTCTGATAGTTATCAGATTTTGAAAGTTTTTGAAAAAGTTGATTCTGATAGGGAATTGTGCTTTGTGTATGTTCTGTATTGGTTCGGGAGTATCAACTTGCCCCGTTTACATGTTCCAGCATAGGGGAAATGAAAATCAAAAGTACGTTGAAGGTGGTTTGGTTTTCATTTGATTTTCTGATGGTTTTCAGATTGAAGCTTGAATAATTTAGTTTTCTGATGGGGTTTAAGGGGAAGAGGGATTGATAATCTATTGTTTTTCCGGGGCGGAAATGTGGGTATTTGCGGAAATGGTGCTAATTTTGGTTTTGTTTGGTTTTCCAGGACTGTATTGTTTGCACGTGACACAAGAAGAAAGTTTGAAGAATCTCGTCTAGAAGCTGAAAGGAAATTATTGAAGAGACGTCGTAAAAAACTGCAAGTTTTGAAAATACTGTGATGGAAATTGAAGAAGAGGGAAGCAAGAGTGATGTTGTGAGCAGTCGAGTGGTAGTTACGTCTATAACTGCTACGTCAATTTCGACAGTTTCTTGTGGTGAAGCTGTTGGTTTTGAGACTGTTGATCAAGAGTTGGCTGCGGGTTCGGGCGATAATCAGCAGCGTCGATCTTCACAGCAACAACATCGAGGAGGGTCAGCCAAAAGCCACCATCATCAGATAAGCGGGAAGAGGCCAGTGGGGTTCTATTCGTCGCATCCGTACAATGCTCAATGTACTTCGCCGACCAAGATGTTAGGAGGCGGAGGACGTAATCACCGTCGGAGGTCGCTGCCAACGACGCCAATGTCGGCCTCACTTCCGTCGCTGGGACCGAAAAG
>JAQGBJ010004439.1:0-10242 GCA_034698345.1 Sphaeridia pumilis | reverse complement strand
GTCAAGAGTCCATTGCGAAAATCCGCTCGCTCATCATCCCTTACATTTTCCATGGTCAAACTCACTCAACTTTCCGTTGTCAATTGCCTCCAACCACGCAACTCCAGTCAGTCAACAACCAACACAACAACATCAACAAACAGCATTCAGTCAGTCAACAGACTAACGAAACGATAATAGAAGCTCCCATTTATATATTTTCATTATACCCAAACTTGTTAGCTACTGAACCTTCTCTGATCCTAGTTAAACATCGCAGCTCTCTGGCCCTTGTTTAATCTAGAGACAATTTCATTATTATTATTTCCACCCTCGCATGTTTATTCTAGATTCTGATTACTCCAATACACACAACATCAGCCGGCAGAGACAGGTCACGTCAACTCATTTCAAATGTATCAACATCAACCATATCATCATTTTTAGCTGACGACATTCACCAATTCCAACCATGTTTCACCTTTTCCACTACGTTCTGATGAATACCTCTAACCTTTTATTAATCTACTACTGCGTCTCCACCTAAATTCTAGTTTCTAGTTTCTGCTTCTAACCCTCTAGTACTACGAACCGTAAAATCTTTTACGCCTTTTTCACTCACTCCAGCAGTATTCATTTTGACATTTTTACCTAGTCCCGCTAACATTCTTCTACAACTCTACTTGTTTCTAGAAGACTCCTGGCTAGCAAACCTTCATCATCTTCTAAAGATTCCAGATTTCGTCAGCCATATAATTTCCCCTACTTCTTTCTCTCTCTCTTCTAGTTCCCACCCCTTTTAAACACTTTCTCCCTCTTCTTCCCACTTCCACCTACATACATAACAGCAACTCATAAACTTTTTCCACGACCACTGATATATCTACCACTTTGTACAGCTCCTTCCTACTTACTTTACTTTCCACCACCCTTTTTGTTTATGTTCAACTGCCAAAATCGATATATGCCCAAACGCACAGCCGACACAAAACCAAGTCTTCCGCCTTCTCCATGCTTTCCACAACCTTTTCTCCAGTCTCCATACCCGCCAATATGCATTTCACTCCACACTAATTCCCGGCTGGAATTTCCGCCGTCTGCCTCCTGCAGTAGCAAACAGTCAAGCTGTCTGCGACCCTTCTTTCGTGCTTTTGCGTTACCCGGCTTTTCCACAGTATGTTCCTACGATCCTAATGATGTTAAAACTCCCGTATGCTCCCCACCATTACATTCTCTCCAAGTCTGCCTGCGTATATACATTCAACATTTTTCGTGACTCATTTACCAACTTGCTCCTTTCTGATGTACCTAAATACATGTGTTTTTCCCAAATCTCGTCTGCTTTCTCCAAACAAAATGTAACAAATCATCTCGCTCTCCCAGTCAGTCAGACAACCAAAGTTTACAGACAGTCGTCGCAAATCTCCCGGTTCTTCTCCTCTCCTCCTTGTCCGCCGTTGCGTTAAATTATCCCCACTTTTCCATGCCCACCGTGATGCACTTTTCATTCAGAAAATTCACTCAATTCAATCCAAAAACACAGACTGTGAAGATAATACTCCTACGCATTCAGTCACCGAATCTCACAATCATCATCATCATCTGCACCTTGTACCTGTACCTTTCTTTCTTCTTCTTTGTCACAAAAAATCAAGTGTGAAATACCCTGAAATCCAACGCCAAATCCGCATCTTCATGCTCTTTTAATCTCGCCAAGTCCAACATCTTCGACACACATTAAAAAACCATTACGATTCTCAACTCAAGTGTCATACCGAATCCTGCGATTCTCAAAACCTTCCACGGTAAATTCAGAGCTTCTTCTCATCTTTTAAAGCCAGGTCAAAACCATACACTTTTTTATCAGCTGACTGACAGAGAAACACTACAACACGACCGACAAATCACACAAAAATCCGATAACGTCATATCAAACTTTCTGTTCCGTATTAGCTTTGAGATGCCAACTTTAACCCTTTACTTCCTATACTTGCAACATCTTCTTCTCCTTCTTCCTCTTATCTTATCCAACAAAATTTCTATTCAAACAACCACCACCCACAACCAAATTCATTCGCAACATTCGTCCCTGGCTTCTACCAGAATATCTTAAGATTCTTGCGTATCTCCCAGCATTTTTGCATGCACATCCGGTAGCCGCAGCAGAAAATACAGATTACCGTTCACATGACATGACAACCCTGGCACTATGTTCCGTTATGGCATCAACAAGAACAAGACAAACAGCCACCTTTATCTAAACTACTCAACCCTTTTTCAAACAGCCTCATCCATCTTCTTCTTCTTTAGCTTCTTCTTCAGCTTTTCCATTGCCATTTTCAGCATAATATTATACAACATGAAACGTATGCCGCAGCAGCCGCCATTTCCTGTCCACATAATAATGTTTGCTCTTTTCCTTCCCGGCTTATTGCTATTTCATCATTCTTCCGTCACTTTTCTACAACCTTCTAATGCACTTCCAGCTCACCAATTCAAACTTGAATTATTCACCAAAACGTAACCTCCTTCTAGTCCTCCTTGGATAACCTTCATCAAACAAGAATAGTTTGGGCTGGGCTGAATCTACTGAAATGCCCAACTCAGTCAATATTCCATTAACCAGAACTAGGAGCAATTCTATCCGACAGGCTATTGATTTCGCTAAAATCTATAAAAGCTTCTATTACCAAAACCACGTATTTAGACTTTGTAATATTTGTAAAGGCTATCAATTTGATCATACTATCAATTACATTTGTAAACTTGCTTGTCATCAAGAAGCAAACCGACTCCTCCTTCTCTTCTATTTGCAATTTTGCCAATTTCTAGCGCTTCTAGCGTTCGTTCGCTAGTCTTTACTTTAGCTCTCCTGTATTTGGTTAAAATTCTCCAGAAACCAGTCGGAAACAAGTCTTATTCAAGGTCACCCGCTTGCCACTTTGCCACCTGAATGTCAAACCTCTCTCTTTCTCTATTTAACCACTAACCAAACCAACAACCAACGTCAATCATTCTAGAAACCTAACCCACTTCCTTCAATTTTGATGACTTCCTTTCTATGTGGTTCTCCCCGTGGCCTTGCTTAACCTTCAAAAAATTCTAGCTAGAAGAATCGCCATTTTGCCAATTTGCAATTTTTTCTCACCCACAATTATCATTACAAAGGCTGAAAATATTCTTCTTCTCACTCTCACACTACTGCTCTAATTAATACCCAGCTGGCTTTCATGACCATGAACTATGACCAACTCACTACTATAATTACAACTTGATAATTGCTACATGTTTTCCTTCCCATACTAATTACATACTAACAAATTCCCGCCCTCCCCGCCACCACCACTAATTTTTACGGTTCCAGCTCCTGGAACCGGAAGTCTTTGATCACTCTTCGCCTACCCGGCGATCATAACCAAACAACAATTGCCCATATTGTTCCTTTGACGTCATCCACATCTACCGCCGATTCCACCACCACCTCTTCCGCTCGCTTGATTTTGCTTCCTTTCCACATATCTAAAATAAACAGTGTGTCATCTAGAAAACTAACAACCTAAAACTAGACAAACTCGAGAAGAACTGAAGAACTTGTTCCTTTCAATCCTTTCCTGCTTCTCCACCCCACTCGCTGAATCTGAACCACATTTCTGACATTTTACACAATCAGCTTCTTTTTTCCCTTTAAATCAACTACTACTCTACTCGGTTTACTATTTCTAGAAACGAAAACATCCGCAATCGATACTATTACAACTCACTTCCGTCAAATTCCGCCAACTCAACCGAAGCAACCAACAACATCCGCTTTGCAATCTCTCTCTACTTCGGAAATACGACTTGATCGATTCATCAATTCTTCCCACTTTTTCCCAATACAAAAGAACACAAAACTATTCACTATTCAGCAATTAAAGTACCCCCAAAACCAAGCCCATTCTTCTGTCTTCACCCAGAACACGAGAACAATTGGCCCATTAACAACTTTGAAAAACTGTGTACAAACCTTCGGATTTTTCACAATCGCCATGCTAATCTATTCATTTCAAACCTTCCTCAAAACCTCAAGCGATCCAAAAGCCAAGCCTTCAATATCGCCATGTCCTCTTTACTAAAATCCGACGACCAAGTAAATCGATACAATTCCTTTTAGCTTTGTAACCTCGTTATCATCCGTCTGCTAATATTGATCGTTGGCCATCAGTCAAACCTATGCCCAAAACAGCACGTATTTCTCCCTTTATACTTCTCCACTTATCCGAGGCCTTGTCCAGTTCTCTCTCTATTTTTCCAAGGTGACCTCGTTCCAGCCAAACACCTGGACAGCAATTAGAGCCTCTCTCGAACATAGCGAACGTGCCCAATTCTTGCGATCATAACTTACAAACTTTTAAATCTTTCCCAACTCCGTTAACAGTTTACGTTAAATCCATCATCATATTTCTTCAGCTCTCCAACCATAAATCACCCCAAAATAGCCTACAAATTCTCGTGCATTTATCCTTGGACACGCACTTCAACCTCGTTGCGAAATATGCACTTACTTAAGCCCTGTCAGCCAAACGAGCAAAGGAGCGACATTGCCATATTGCCATTAGTTTCAGGCAGAACAGAGCATGAAAAACCTAAGCTTGGTCATAATTAGCCTTGCCACCTTTTAGTGTCGAAACAGTCATATTTATATCACCTCCATGTCATAATTCGCACACCGTTTACTCGATTTTATATCCTCTTTTGTTTCGCTATATTTCGCAATTTCGCAAAAGCTGCCCTTGCCTGTCGCTCGTTTCCTTAAGTTTCGCTTGCTCTCAAGCCTTCCAAAGATATCCTTTAATATCGTGAAATACGACTAAACCACTGTGAAATCAGCTTTAGTTTCTGCTAATTAAACGGCGGTAACAAATTTTGGAACTTAAACTAACTCACGAAATCGTTACTCCGCTGTCAAAAATCATCGTTAAAACCAGCTTCAACCCCAAGGGATAAATATTCGCCAGTTCTGAAACGGAGCCAACAAAAACAAAACAGCTGCAAGGCTTCTTGTAGGTGGTGCAGTAATCAAGCAATCTACCTGCAATTTGCACCGGGTTGAAATTGCATCATTATTGTTGCACCTGCATACAAAAAATTACATGGTTTTTGCACACAGGAACAGCTGCAGAATGTTTACAATTTTCACTGTGTTTTAGTTCAATAACAACGCTATTCAATTAGTAGTGGTGTTGAGATGATTCATCGGATGTTGTCAGTTTGTCTTTATTATCTGCCATTGCCATTACGACGTTTGCGAATCACATGAAGCTTAAAAGCTTGCAACTTTCCATTGCATCATTTGGCAAAGCCGCAAAGCTTGGTAGTCAAACGTGTGTTTCCCCTTAATCATATTTAATCATCCCTTGATAACTCCAAAACAAAAGCATATCATCAGACAAAGATCCGTTTACAAACTACGCTGAGATCTGAAGTCTATCTATGCAACCACCATATAATTCCATGTTATTTGCACTACCGTAAACGACGTTAAACGCTGTGCGGAAACGGTCTGGTAATCGCCAATTTCTGACTCGTAACGACAGACTAATCACATGCTTCATGTGACACAGACTGCAGAGAAATGTTAAACATGTGCGAGTTCTGCGGAATGTTTCAAGAAAGAATCCAACTTGTAATCTGATTCAATGACTTCTGCTGCTACTGGCTGACTGACTGATCGATAATCACCATTAATCACTGACGTCATCGCGAGATCTATCTAGAAATTAAGCAAGTACAAAGTAAAACTTCCCAAAAACAATACGTTTCATTAAAATGTTTCATCGATTTCTTCGTCACCGATCGATACATTGATTTCGCTCTTTTAGATTGATATCAATCAAACTAAACTCTTCCTGCAGAATTGGTCCCAGAATTGCCGAATCACCACCCCTTCTTGCCCTTCAACATACTGATTTGATAGAATTACGACAACGACGGTGCTACCCCCTTTTCACGATAGATTTCAATCATCCGTATTGATCAATCTGGTGGCACAACTTGTTTGGTGTTAATCCAATTGAATCGAATCTTGTAGCTAAAACTCCATAAGCTTTTGAGACGACAGTCCGAGCAATAAAATCGGTCAGACTATAATCACACATTGACACCATGTTCCTAAGCTGTTTGATACAATTTTTACAAGTTAAATCTCCTCGTAACACCATTTACAACCATATCAACAACCAGTTGACCTCTGACATCCTCTATAATCTTCAATCAGACTCTTGAAATCTCTTATTGGCTGTCCTGAGCTCTATAACACTTGTTCGTAGAAAATATTCTTCTCGAGATTGCACTACAAACTCACCTCATTTTGGTATCTGCCTCCTTGGCTAGAACACTCGTAAAATCAATCAAACAATTTAGAATTTTTCACTAGTTTTCCACTGTCTTAGAACTTGGTCACTCACTTCACAATGAATCGCTGCTAATACATAGTCGCTTTGCAGAAACTACAGTCGTAGTAATGGCGCTGGAATGACACTGTCAACAGCATAACATTTAATGGAAGCATAACGACACGTTACGTTATATGTTATGAAGTTATAATGTTTCTCTCCGTTGTTAGCTAACTCGGCTCGTTATCATTACAACAGTTAAATCCACATATACTGACTAAAGTACTTGAAGTTGCACTTCACAATCTTCTTGTTCTTCCGTCAAAATCGTAGTAGTAAAGTCAGTCAATCGTTCAATATTGATTCTTCTTCTTCTGTCTGGTTCTAATGATGTCTTGTCTTCTTTACTAGTAGCGTTGTCCTTCTATCGTGACAGCTGAACTGATAATGACCACCAACCGATCGTTGTTAACTGACTGTGTGTTGAGCAAAATCAACTTATCATCCTCGCCATTATCTTATTGGTCATCTGATGTTCTGAACACCACCACAACAACGTCACTCTCGATTAATTACACTTATGGATCAATCAGCTTCCTTTTCAAAGTCGCCTTGCCGCCTTGTTGCCAATTTGGTGACTCAATCTTGCGGTTTGTCACATCTTCACCCTGTACAAATCAAAAAACTCAATCAATTTCTTCTTCATCATGAAAACCGTTTGTTTATATTTACTCATTCGTTAAACACCGTTCGTTACCGAAATAAACACTTCTGCCACGTGCAACGTGTCAAGTTTCTTCGTTAATTCAATCCAGAATCTTCTAATCGTCCTTACGCAATTTTCCACGTTTTGTTCCTTGAGTGCGTGGATTGTAAACACTGAAACACTTTCGATTTTATATTCTTTCTCGTTTCGTTAATCGTTCGTTTGAAGAAAACTGGGGAGAAAACGGTGCAGTTCTCCCTCGTCGTTACGGTTTATTTTTAACTTTTTTGACGGTAATTTCGAGAGTCGGGAGTCCGGAGAAGAAGAATCTTTCTGGATTCGTGCTGCTGGAAGGGATGACGGGAGAAGAAGAGCAAGAGTAAAGTGTGTGGGGCTCTTTGCGTTGAGAATTCTATACAGGAAAACACACACTTTTGATGGAGCACACAATAGAATAGGCCAGTGCGCTGGCGAAACCAACACTGCGATCGCCAGGCTGAAGAAGGCAGAAGAAGGGGAGATCGGTCCATAAACTAAAGCTCTTTGCTTGAGTAACAACTCGCCAGCCGCCCCTCTCTCTCCGGTCTCGTCCAAATGCATGGAAAAATGTTGAATCTCTTCTTCTCTCCTCTCGCGGGGAGCGTAAGTGAGAAGAGGAGGAGGAGGAAGCGGTGTGGCGTGTGTGACCCAGCCTTTGAATTGACGCGTTTTCATCGTAGCTCTTTTGGATACACTTTTTCCACCCTCGGCCCAGCTGGCCATACAAAAAGGCCTTAAAGGCAGATGGAGGAAGAAAGAGGAGAATATAAAGGCCGAAGTATAGAAAAGATATGGACAGATTCACAAAAGATTCAAAAGCATGGGCTATTCCGTATGGAGACTCCCGCATCATCTTGTTGCTCCAAAAGTTCATCTCTCCGCCAACGCAAGTTGCCAGGCTGGTTCCCGCTATGTATGATATGCGTACGCATTGACTGACTGAATGGGCTCCTGCGAGGCTGGTAAACGGGTTCCGTCCGGGTCGATCTGGAAATGCATGCAGGTTTATATGAAGGCTGGCGTATTGTATGCTGAAAGGGTTGCGGCGGTGTATTTTGTGGAGGCTTTGAATTACGTAACGTTTCGTGGGGAAGGTTAGGAGTTGGGATGAAGAAGATGGTTTGAACTGGAATTGGGTTAGTTCAGAATGAAGTGGAGAGTGATGGAATCAATTGGAAGCGACAGCTGCAGAGTGTGGCGATTGTTCACAATCTTGTATATTGCGGTAGCCAGATGAAAAGATAGTAATAATGCCTTAGGATTTTGGGGAAGATCGAAAAGGTGGCAGGTAGTTGTAAGATTGATTGAAATGATGTTTGAATAGTATGAAAAGAGTACAAACTTAAATCGATTAGTCTTACACAAAAATGCATGCTCAATAAAAAGTGCTTTTAATTGTTGAAATTAAAAGTGTAGACTTTTTGGTATTTTTCTAGTACAGAGTACTTGATTCCATTCTACTGATGAGAATATAAATATTAAGCACCAAAATCGATTCCGCCACTCAAAGTTAGGGTGGGTATATTTAATTGTCCGACGAGATTATTTGCCGCTGCCTGTAGCCCATCACTCCCTGTCCAACTTGCTGCTCCAGTAATTGCTCTTGCAACGTCAATGTTCATGTGCCATCCATAACCCCGTCGATTAAAGTTAATCTGGTATCTAGCGAATCCGTCACCAAGAGCACCCCAGTTCAGGCCAGTAACAGTCTCTTGACCACTTCCCGTCGAAACAAGACCGGTTGAATTTTGAGTAGATTCTGCCGGACCTGGTGCAGGCTGGGATAATTCCGCCAGTGGTAGATTCAAGAAGCTTTTGGAAATCGAACCAAGGTCTACGGATCTTTGATCGACTTTTGGAGGAGAAGGTGCTTTCACTTTCGAGGCTTCGCTGCTTGACAAAAGCGGAACTTGGGATTCAATCCTGTTTCAAATTAAATGTATATAATTAAAAGCAAGTTCAAAACTAAAAACTGTACGTAAGTTAGTAGAGAAAGCTGTTCTTGTCCTACTCTGTTTTACTGGGTGCTGGCGCACCTTGAACAGAACCGTGAAGTAGTATAACTCCAAGGCCGAAGGCCAAGGCGAGAGGCAAGTTAGGCCTCATCGCGACAAACGTCTGGAAGACAATGATAATTAGATCCCAATTCTAGGCAACTTTTATACGAGCTTCAAATAGCGGAACACAAATTGTTGGTACTGAAACTCAAAATTCTGATGATTTTCCAAATTCCATGAGAACTGACCGAAACCTGAATGCGCGTGTTGAACTCAACCCATGCGCTCCCGATTCTTACTCTGCAACGGGACAGCGCGGCATCCTTCGCCCCATGCGGAATTAATACGGCAAAATAATACGATAGCGTTGATATTGCATTTCCGTTCATGTTACATGGTATTTTAATTTGGGAATATTTGTTACCTCTGCATTTTTGATAGTGAAACAATTCATGAGTAAATGCACCATTAACGATTAAGTTAAACTACATGCCGTGATCGCCTTCCTGTTCCTGGTGCATTATCGACGCGTCATTGTCGTATTGACTCAAAACTTGAAAGCAGACAAAGGACAAACAATTCCATGTTCTTTTTACAAATTATTTTCCTGGCAACGTTCTGATTTTTATGGCCGAAACCTCTACACAATGCCTCACTGCCATCGATTTTTGGCTTGTATTCATGCTCGATGACTACGCGCGGAATATGAAAGAGTAAATTGTCAGCCTTGCTTTTTTAGCTTGTCTTCAAATCAAAGTTTCTGCCGCACGTTGCCGTATGTTTTTCCAAAACACAGTTGATCTGTATATAAATGAAATTTCACTGAAAGATACGTAACATTTTCGACGTTTGATTCCAAATCGAAAACCGTTACTGCCTTGGTTATTTATGGACACAATTTCTTGGAAACGTGTCTTCACTGACTCTTAGAACAGGTAAATTTAGAAAAATCAGAGAATACAGAAGATGAATGATTGAAATGGTTGATTGCCTTAACTGATTCATTTATTATCTCGGCTGGATTCTCGTATAAGGCCCCCTCGGGGATTCAGACTATTTGACCTTTCTCTGGTCAATTCGACGTCGCTGATTCCGAAAATCAAGGTCTCAGGTCTGCGCAAGCCTTCGTTTAGGAGATAGGGCCCTT
>JAQGBJ010004438.1:0-10243 GCA_034698345.1 Sphaeridia pumilis | reverse complement strand
TCTTGTAGCCGTTGCCCAAAACAAGGGCGCTGAACACCCAAGCAACGCCGATAACGACAGTGAACCGACGAACCGCCGCGAGATGGCGCTCCAAGCCAGGCAACTCCAGTTGATCCGTCTGCTCGGCGAGGTGGCCGATGAGCCATGTCAACGATCGAAGGCCTCTTCTTCGAACAACCAACTCAACGACGACGACTGTCGAAACCAAAGAAGCCAGCAATGCCCACCAGATGGCGTTCTCAAACGGCGTCGTCAGAAACATGAGACCGAAGTTTGCCTTCGCAGCAATGCCGTCCGAAGTAACAAAGTAATATTGGCGGCGCTGCTCCATGACAACTTCAGAATAGTACTTGGAGCTGTAAATAACCCCGAAATTAAATGGCAGAAACGGATGATTCGTGATTCTTGGCATGTAATATGACGGATCCCGCACTGATAAACAGGGCGCAGATTCCGATTCCGACAAGCTTCCACAGTGGCCATGTTCTTCTTCCATAGCCACCAAGCTGAATGAAGTCGAATTCGTTCCGCTGGCAAGAAGGTCAAAAACTGCTGTTTCGGTTTCAATCTCGCTAAACCTCGAATTGTTCAAAGGTAACAAGCTCAACGTCATGCTTTCCTCCGTGAACGTCATCAATGTTCGTTTCGTTACCCAAAATGATCTTGATCCGTTGAGGCTTGCTGAAGAATAAGAGGCTTTGCTGGCGTTCCAACAGGCTTCGAAGGTTTGATCAGGGCAGGTAAATTCAATCAACGTGTGAAAAGGCGGGAAATATGTGCATTCGGGGCAGAATATGTAACCTCCAGATGTTTTTTCTGCAGATTTGTTGCCAAACTCTTCAACGAAAATGTGTGTTGAAGGTACATCACCGATAAGAGCGTAATTATAGAGACGCAAAACGTCACTGATGGAGGATACAGCTTTTGGGGATAAAGTCACAATGTTGGTTTCTTGAAAGGATAAGATTCGGTTGAAGAAATTTTCAAAGGGCCAATTGGAATAAAAATGGTCGACGAGATGCTCCAGTGTTGGGAGACTGCTTTGGTCGCCATCTGCTGATCCGTTGAAGAAAACTAAATGGACTTGGCAATCGAACCCTGCAGTTTTAGCCGTAATTATGAAATCCGTGCGTTTGTTTTCAAGATCGTTGAGAGTGTTGTAGACGTTGTAGGGAATCGAAGAGGAAGTGAAGTCGAACGTGTTCGTTTCTTGCCAAAAGGTGAGAAAGCAGGTGGCGAAGGACGATTCCACAGAACTTGTTTCGATTTGGATTTCATTGTTGCTTGTGATAGGCACGGAGCCTGACGTTGAAGCTAGCAACAGTAAAATTAGTGTTTCTTTTACTATCATTTTGACTAGGCAACAGTTTGACTACTTATGAGAGAAAGAATGCTCATTCAATTTGTGAAAAAACTATAACAAATATTGTAAGTGACCATCAGCATTACTGCATTAAGTAAGGACGACAAAGTTCTTTCTTTTCTGACGGAGATGACTGTTCCAATTCATGAGAAATACGGAAAGTGTAATGCATATTAATTTTCTGAAGGTGTCGTTGTCACTTTTAAAATAACTTACTGCCAGTTGGTTTTTTAAAACTTGAACTGATTGATCGAGATGACAAGAAGTTTTTCAAGTGAACCACCAAAAGTAGTGTTACAAGTGTGTTGCTGTTATAACTGGATAAATCCAATGTAATCATCACAGTTGCCATGGAAACCAGAATTTCTACAAACCGTGAAATGGATCGAGGAAATATTGTGGTGATGAAAGCAACAACAATTTATGAATTGAATTGTGTTTTTGAAGTGGTTGAATATTAAGACTAAAGGTCTTGAAATAGTAAGTACACATCGGCAGCAAAACTTGATGCTGAATACTGATACAGAAGAACAGGGAAAAAATCTGAAACAATTATTTCGCTAACGTACACCAGAAGAGCGGCGAGAATAGCAATAAGAAAAATTTCAAAAATGAATGCAATCCTGTCATCGTCCATCTTGAAGGCTTCCGGATATCCGCTTCTCAGAACGACGATTGAATCCCGGTCATTCTTCTTCCGAATGTTTTCCCATTTCATCCACAAATTCCAGAGCCCGGAGCTCGACATTGTTTTCAAAGCTTGCGGTATTCGGAAATACGCTGGGTTTCGATGGGGCGTAATCGCGAATCCGACCCTCTCAGCCCTGCCTGCTTTTTTCAAGTCTGAAGCAAATGTCAATGAAGGGTCGGCCGACATACTCAAAACAATTCGATTCCATGTGGGAGTAAAGGCTTCTTCTAGAATCAGCAGCAAGGTTTTTTCTCGCTTCAGCTCCAGTTTAAGCACCCCTTCTAGCTGGCTTTCGCAAACGAACCACTGTCGATCAAGGGGTACTTGCTGATAACATTGTGTTGGATATTTCGCATTCAACAAGCAGGTTTTGCGTATTTGCGAAAGACGCAAGACAAGGAATTGATTTAAGCTTCTGTATTCCAGGGTGAAAACTTTGTTGACATCCAGCAGCACGTCTTTGTACTTTACTGGCTTCAGTTGATCGAAACATGATTCGTCGGGCACCAGGTTATAAACTACATATTCTTCAGTTAGTATCAAATCTGTCAGATTTTTAAGCTTGGTTTCGTATCGAGGTACCGTTGTCAACTTCGATTTGACGAAGCTTCTATAGCCCCCACCCAACACAATGGAGCTGAAAACCCAAGCCACGCCGATGACGACAGTAAACCGACGAACAGCCAAGAGATGGCGCGCCAGGCCAGGCGATTCAAGTTGATCCACTTGCTCGAAAAGGAGGCCGAGGAGCCATGTAGTAGACCGCAAACCTCTTCTTCCAACAACCAGCTCAACAACAACGATCGTCAAAATCAAAGAAGCCAACAATGCCCACCAGATGGCGTTCTCAAACGGCGTCGTGAGAAACATGAGGCCGAAGTTGGTCTTGGCAGCGATGCCACTGGACGTGACAAAGTAGAGAATACGACGCTCTTCCAGGATAATTTCGGAATGGTATTCCGTGTTAATTGAACTCATTGGCTGAAACGGGTGAATTATAATTCTTGGTAAAAAATATTGCGGAGATCTGACGGATAAACATGGTGTAGGTTCAGACGAGCGTTCGCAGCGTTTCAGTTCTAGATTCATGCCCTCCAAGCTGAACGAAGTTGAATTGGTACTGCTGGAAAGAAGGTCTGAAACTGAGGATTTGGGTTCAATTTGGCTGAATCTCAAGCTCTTGGAATCCGGTAAACTGAATGTCCTATCCAATTGAAGTCCTGTTGGTAATTTTAGTCGCATGCCCCAAAATGATCTCGATCCGTTGAAGCTTGCTGAAGAATACGCTGCTTTGCTATCTGTCCAACAAGCTTCAAAAAAATTTTCAGGGCAGTTAAAATCAATTAACGTGTGAAAAGGCGGGAAAAATGTGCATTCCGGGCAAAAAACGTAACCACCAAGCATTTTTCCGATACAATTGTTGGACGAGTCGTCAACAAAAAAGTGTGTTCGTGGAATATCCGCGTAAGATGAAGAACCGTGGATGCTCAGAACTTGGTTCGAGGAGACGGTTTTTGGAGATAGTGTGACAATGTTGGTTTCGGGGAAAGAAATAATTCGTCTGAAATAGTTTTTGAAGGGAGAATCTTCCGAATGCATGTGATCCCTGAGATGCCGCAGTAATGATGCGCTTTGGTCCTTCAGTCGAAAAATGAAGAAGATCAAATGTACTTGGCAATCAAACCCTGTAACTTTGCTTGTAGTTATTAAATCCGGGCGTCTATTCTGAACGTCATTAAGCGTGTTGTAGACGTTGTAGGGCAGCAAGGCTGAAGTGAAGTCGAACGTGTTTGTTTCTTGCCAAAAGGTCAGAAAACAGGTGGCGAAAGACGTCTCCACAGAACTTGTTTCGATTCGAATTTCGTTGTTGCTTACGGTAGGCGCGGCACCTGCCGTTGAAGCTACCAACAGTAAAATCAACGTTTCTTTCACAAACATTGTGCACAAGCGTATTGCAGGTCACGCGGGCGAGAACTATGTTATTGAATTTTTATAAAACGTGCAAACACTTTTCTGTCAAACAGGCTATAACGTTAAGTAGACAAACGTCTTTTATTTGTTGATGGAGAATTTAGTTTGAATTTGGCAAAGACGGAAAGAGTCATAGGAATATTTTTAAAATGCTCCTTTGCCACTTTTGAGGTCCTCTAAAGCCAGTAGGGTTTTGTTTTAACCCTTGGTTTGATTGACTCAGACAAAATGCTTTCAAGCAATCAAGGAAAGAGCCGTTTTTCAAGGATATTATGCTGACATAACTGGATTAATAAAGCGCAAAACGAGTGCAAATATCTCATTGTTCAGTATGTCGAATCATGACAAACAAGCTTGTTGCCTCGGTTTCCGAAGTGGAGTTCCATAAATTTGACAGCTAAAACCTTCAAATCGGACAATACACACAATTCATCGAATCGCTTACAATGAGGCTTACAGTTTATCGAAGTTTGGTAGTGAGGTTATTACTTCAAAACAACAAGGTTCTTCAATGTTACTAATACGTATACAATTCGCAAAGTTTTTTGGAATTGGAAACCAAGCTGTAAACATTTTTTTGAAAGCAGTCATGGTGCAACTTCTGGTCGGATTCATAATTCCAGATCTTTCGACGCTTATGGATGAACAACTGGATTTAACTTCATACAAGCACTTCACCGATAGCCACCAAGAAACTTCCCATCATCGCAACAAAGAACATTTTGAAAATCATGTCTATTCTGTCATCCTCCAATTTGAAAGCATCCGGGTGTCCAGTTCTTGAAATGACGATCGAATCTTTGTCATTCTTCTTCCTAATGTTTTCCCATTTCCTCCACAAATTCCAAAACCCGGAACTCGACATTGTTTTCAAAGCTTGCGGTATTCGGAAATAAGCTGGATTTCGATAAGCGGTAAGCGCAAACACGATCCGCTCAGTGCTTCCAGGCTTTTTCAGGTCTGAAGCAAGAGCCAACGAAGGGTCAGCAGACAGACTCTCGACAATGCGGTTCCATGTTGGAGTATATTCTTCTTCCGGAATCACGAGTAGCGTGTTTTTTCGCTTGAGCTCAAGTTGAAGCAACTTTTGCAGCTGAGGTTCACAAAAAAACCAGGTTCTTTCCATACGTTCGTCGCAGTTTTCGTCTATAGTTATAAAGCAATTGTGGATTCGAACAAGACGCAAGTAAGCGTAGTCACTTAATTCGTTCCGTTCCTCATCGGTCTCCAGATTTTGGAATCTTGTAGGTACCGGCATCGCTTGCTCATCACAAAGTTTTGCAGGAATCAGTGTATAACTTACATACCTTTGAATGTTTATCAAATCCGTCAAATTACTCAGCTCTGTTTCATACAGAGGGACCGTTGCCAACTTTGACTTGACAAAGCTCTTGTAGCCGTTGCCCAAAACAAGGGCGCTGAACACCCAAGCAACGCCGATAACGACAGTGAACCGACGAACCGCCACTAGATGGCGCTCCAAGCCAGGCAACTCCAGTTGATCCGTCTGCTCAGCGAGGTGGCCGATGAGCCATGTCAAAGATCGAAGACCTCTTTTTCGAACAACCAGCTCAACGACGAGGATTGTCGAAACCAAAGAAGTCAGCAATGCCCACCAGATGACGTTCTCAAACGGCGTCGTCAGAAACATGAGACCGAAGTTTGCCTTCGCAGCAATGCCGTTCGACGTTACAAAGTAAAACTGCCGGCGCTGCTCCATAATAATTTCAAAATAGTGTTTGTTGTGAATGGAGCTCCGTAAATTAGTTGTTTCGAACGGGTGATTTTCAATTTTCGGTAAATATGAAGACGGATGACTGACAGATAAACATGACAACGGATCGGAAAAATGTTGGCAGCGTCCATATTCTTCTTCCATGGCCTCCAAGCTGAATGAAGTCGAATTCGTCTTGCTGGCAAGAAGGTCTGAAACTGCTATTTCGGGTTGAATCTCGCTGAATCTCGTCTTGTTCAATGGCAAATAGCTCATGGTCATTTTTTGTTGCAGGATCTTCGGTAACGTTAGTTGTATTCTCCAAAATGACCTTGAACCGTCCAGACTTGCTATCGAGTAACCAGCTTTGCTAGCTTTCCAACAGGCTTCGAAGATTCCATCAGGACACGTGAATTCAATCAACGTGTGAAAAGGTGGGTAATATGTGCATTCGGGACAAAAGATGAAACCTCCAATACATTTTTGTTCAGACTTGAGTGAATCGTCAATGAAAATGTGTGTTCGAGGAACATCGCCGTAAGAGTAATCGTCGTAGACGCTCAAAATGTCGCTTGCAAGAACGGACCTCCGGGAAAAAGTTACAATACTGGACGCTTGAAATGATAAGATTCGACGGAAGTAGTTGTTGAACGGAGACCAAACAGAATACATATGGTCTTTGAGATGCTCCAGGGTTGGAGCATGATATTTGCCGGTTAACTCGACGTAAATGAAATGGATCTGGCAATCAAACCCTGTGATTTTGCTCGTGATCACAAAATCTGGTCGAAGGTTTCGAACGCCATTGAGCGTGTTGTATACGTTGTAGGGCAAAGAAGCTGAGGCAAAGTCGAACGTGTTTGTTTCTTGCCAAAAAGTCAGAAAGCAGGTGGCAAAGGACGACTCCAGTGAACTCGTTTCAATTTGAATTTCATTGTTGCTTTTAATAGGCAGTGCCTTTACCGTTAAAGCTAGCAACGGTAAAATGAAAGCAATTATCATTTTGGCTAGACAAACTTTGAGGAGCAACGGAATTTTTTTACTAACCTCTATCGATAGCAAAAACTATGGCTTTGATGTAACGTTGAAGCTTTAGAACTTCTTTAATTGACATTTCAGATAGAATGTTATATTCAACGCAAAACTTTTTCAAATCCAATTGTATATAATTGGTGTCAACGCTGCTTTTGAAATTCCACCACGCCAGTATTTTTCTGAAAACAATGGAACAATGGCAAACTCCGGGCATTGTGGCAAAACACGGGTTTTAGTGGTGTCTGAAGTACATGTCTCAGCCATATAATGAAATACTTGTAAAAAGTATGAATTATGAAAACATTTTTTTCCTTGGATATATTGCCCACTCATTAAATAACAACAACAAATTCACGAGTAGACTATAACGAGAATTTTTTACGACTATTGTGTTCCAGTTGAAAGCACAAGATTGATGTTAAATCCACTCCACTTTAATGATTTGAGATAAGTATCAATGTAGCTAAGCTAGTGTTCATGCCAACCGATATTCGCGTTAATGACGAAAGCCTGATCTTAATATTTCTGCAACCTTTGAGAACGAGAATTTCAATTAGTTATATCCAAGAAATCTACGTTGCAATTTTGTCTACAACATGACCCGCAGTTTTGAACAGCAGTTTCTCAAAAGTGGCTAATGACGCACACGCAGACAGCCGGGCCTTGTAAAAGCATGAGGTAGCTTCAAAGCCGCCTTGAAGCAATAGATCACTATAGCAACCAAGTTCAAAACCAAATAAAGCGCAAAGATTCCTGTGAAGTTGTCATCGGTCAACTTCGTAGGTTTATGCGATGCAAACTCCACCTGTCGACGAGTAACTATAGCTTCTTTGCGTTCTCGTCTGTATTGATCACTTTGTTCCCAATGAAAGTAGATTCCCGATGTGGTTACAATTCGATTGAGATTCCTGGCCACTTTGGTATAAATCGGGTCTCGAAGTTTTGAATGGGCGAGATAAAAAGTCATAACGGAGCCTCCGTCATCGTGATACAGGTTGTGAGCATACGCGGTTTGCTCTGATTTTGAATAATTCTGCACTTGCTTCCATGCATCAGTAAAGTCCTCTCTATTTACCATCAAAGCGGTCATGGGCTTTTGAAGTTGGTTTCCAAGGTATTCGCCAAGAAGCTTCGGCTCAACCGTTCCGCCGAACAAGTCTTCGGAGAAGTTCAAACTGATCCAGTGACAACTCACCGCAAACAAATTTATGGAGCCCTTGTTCGGTGCAAAGACATACATTGTAAATCCATGTCGAGGCAGGTCGTGGACGGAGGTCCAGTTTGTCGTTGGTTGTTCTGAGACTGAAGTATTCGATTTCACGAATGCTCGGTAGCCGTTGGTGAAAAGTAAAACTGCAAGGAGCCATATAAACGATGAAATGTACATTTTCTTCAATTCCGCTTTGTTCAGATCAATTGCCTGGTCCATGAGTGTGGAAATCAGAGCAAAGAATCTTTGTGTTTTTGGTGGACGAGCCGCAGCAGTTAAGAGCAGAACCGCTGCACCAATCAGGGCCCAACAAACGCCTGAAATCGGGGCGACCAAGCTGTAGAGCGGGCGCCGAGAATTCTTCAATATTCCGTCAGAAGTTATGAATACTACGGCTCGATGTTGACTCAAAATGTAGTTTTCCCAATTGCTGCCAGGCTTTAGGCGCGTACTGCTAAGAAACGGATGGGAAGTGACGAAAGGAATTTTATTGTATTGTGTCGAAGGACGTAGGCAAATGAGTGACTTTTGAGGACATCGATAAGGTTCAGGGAAACTAATGCCAGTCCAGTTGACCGATTTGGAAATTGTGGAGAACAAGAGTTGTCCTGTTTGATTGTTGGAGGCGGTCAAATGCTTTGAAACGTCCCTTAAAAGCGCATAGTTGGACTCGAGAGCAACGGCCCAGATAACCTTGGCTCCATTGTAAGTAGCCTGGAATCGAAGTTGGACCCCGAGTTCCATGCATTGCGCAGCAGCTGCGCCTGCGCAGTCAACTTCGAGGAGTGTCGAGAGCGAGATGTCAAAGTATGCGCAGTCGTTGCAGTTGATGAAGCCTTCGGTCAGTGAAACGAGGCCTTCGGAATCTGGCGGGCCGTGAGTAAGGATAAAGGCTATGCCGTTCACACCTCGTATTAAATTTTCCGCAATGTTATAATTAGAAATACCGTAGAAACTGTAGGTGGCGCTGGCAAGGAAAACGACGTACTGCAGCTCAAAATACACGGAAGAGGCGGCGCTGCTGGTCCGTTCGAGTTCTGTCGTAAACTTGTACAGAAACAAATTTTCGGATAGAATCGGATGTTCCAGCAAGATAACATGCAGATGACACGTGAAGTGTCTTGCCGTTTGAACGGTGGAGTTTCTGTTCGTAAAGAAATAAGGCGACATGGTCGAAGTGTGAAGTGAGACGGGCATTGATGCCACTGAAAAGTCTATAAATGGCGTTTCTTGCCAAACGGAAATGAAGCATGGATATGCTTCGGAAATGAAAGTGTCAACCGGTACCTTTGCCAATGGAGGCGTTGGAAGTATTTCGCTGGTTGAAACTGCCCAAAACGTGATTGTTGCTATTACAGACATTTGCAAAAAGGACATTTTGGAAGCCTTTGGTGAGCGTTCAACAAAAATAAATTTTGCTGATTGTGCTCAGGAAGATTTTCCATGAAACCAAGTTTGCTAAAGATTCTTTGTCTCATCAGCTCGCGGACAAATTTTACTCTTAGTTCGTGTACTTTACCGATGCAGATGAACAAACAACTTTTTTGAAAAACACCTGCTACATGGACTTGAGATCGACGCCACCAGTTCAAGTGTGTAAATATCGACAGAAAAGCTACATTCTTCAAAAGATGGAAGAGAAGGACCTGAATCAAACAAAACAAACTTATCCGACGATCACCGACATGTATATACCGAAGCACTCAAGATAATGGCAACAACAAATATTTTGAAAATTAATGCAATTCCCGATCATCTCGTCTTCCGTCTTAAAGGCTTTCAAATGCCCATTTCTCAAAACGGCGAATTTTTATTCGGGTACCATCTGAACCGTAGAATTTTTTCTATGAAACGCACAGGTTTACAGCAAAACGTCAATCAAACCAATGGAATTCTAACACTAATTTCGACGACACCAATTATACATACCAATTAATTATTTAAGTCGAAATTAATTCAAAATGCTAGCTGTAGAAGTTTTAAATTCATAGTAACTAATGGATCTAACATGCTTTTTTTGGACAAAAAGTGTTCTAAAACACCTGTAAATGCTTAAAATCCACACGATTACGCTCGGCAATTGAAGTCGACAACTGATTCCAATGTATATAGTAGGCTATCCGAAAACTAAAGAAAACAAATAATTTCGAAGACGAACACCAAAGAACTGCAGAGAAAGGCAAAAGTAAACATTTTGAAAATCAATGTAATTCTTTCGTCTTGCATCTTGAAGGCTTCCGGATGCCCGGTTCTCGAAAA
>JAQGBJ010004437.1:0-10244 GCA_034698345.1 Sphaeridia pumilis | reverse complement strand
CGAACGCAAATCGAGCGACACTAAAGCGTCAGTTACTATTTTACCCATCTGTATAAATTGACTTCGTCAATTAATAACCCGGACTTCGTAATAAACCCGCATTTCAAGCTGCTGATGTGTAATAAATATTTTTTGAAATCCATCCGAAAAATAGAATCCAATTTAAGATTGATGACGAAGGTCCTTAAATTTACGACTGTTCAACAGTAGGTCACCATCGGAGACAATGAACGCTTGCGCAGCGTCGTTGTTACACGCTTGACTGGTGAGGACAGCGCTTAATTAGTAGATCAGCAGGAGTTTTTTGCAATCCGAACCCAAAAAAAAAACATCAAAATATTTTCAAGTATAGATAAATGGACGCTTGCGCTGTTGAAGGTTGAAGCGCAGCGTGATTTCAAACTTGGAATATTTGCGCTTGCAAAAACAAAATCACGCGCAAACGCATTAAAATCTCAGTGAAATTGTTGCATAACCTTTCTGTCTCTCTCAGTCCCTTAACGATCTTTGAGGAAGTCGTAAAGGCGACCGCAGTCAGTAGTCACAGATATATGAGAAGCAAAAACTTCAAAAATTTTTGTACTTGTGTAAAGCTAATTTGTCCCTTTGCGGTAACAAAACCGGCTTGTTTGCTGAGCAAAGTCTTTGATTTTTTGGCCAAAATTCACACGTATATTTGCGAAATCTTTCAGTCAGTAAATTGCGAGTAGGCTTTTCAAGTTTCAGCTTGGCCGAACTCTTGTCAATACTGGCTTAATCAAGTTTGATGACAAGGGGCTTTGAATGGGTGTGGATGAATTTGCAAAATTTTGCAAGTTTCATCAACCGTATCGAAGGCAATCTCAAAGTTCCAAAGCTCTTGCAACAATTCCTTGAGTTTGCTCAGTCAGTCAGTCAATCAGTCATTTACTGTATGTTGAGGTTTACGAAGATTTAGCTGAAAACAGTCTTTTTATAAGTCAATGTTGAATCAAGGAGGAAAGATTTACGATTTTGGCAATTTTTTCTTAATTTTGCAACAAACCTTGTGCGCAGCAGTTTTAGTAATTAATGTATATTCAGAAAACGTTAACGCCTATTCTCAAAGCATTAACGACTACAGAACCAAAATTCGTCCTTAAATTAGTTTGTGAGTGAACTAATTCTCAATTTGCGAATTTCTCATTACCTTGATCAGTATGATTTGGCATTGCCAATTTTTCATTGCGTCAACCCTTGAAACGATCAACGATTGATTTTTCCCACGCCTGTCGTTACTTGCTTACTCATTCGTATCTGTAACAAATGTGGAGCTCCACAGTGGTGCTTGAGTCGTCCTCCGCCAGGTGGCGCAATTACGAAGTGTCGTGTCCATCAAAGTGTATCCATGCATTATTCAGGCAGCTGTTAGTTGGAATAGAATTTAATGCTGGCTGAAGCACCAAGCCAAATCAATGCACGTAATTAGCACAGGAAGTATCCAAAACTATTCTACACAAAAATTACATGTTATTGCCAATTAATACGTTAAGCATGTAATAACGTTTATTTCAGGTGGTTTAAATTTGAACCTTTATTTTTTCCTGACATACTGTACCCAGTAAAATATTATATTTCTGCTCGTGTACTAGGCCATACTTCACACTCTGTCGATCCATCATCATCTCACCGTTTCAGAAAAGAAACAAGGTTTAAACGACATGAACTCGCCATATAAATTGTATCAAAAAATTGTTGAAAAGTATACGTTGTTATGAACGGTTTCTCGAAACCCGTCCATGTACTTGAGATAATCATAGGTTTCATCTTGAACGGCGTTTATAACATTTTTTGGTATATGTGTTTTGTGTATTATCCACATTTTCTCGCTTTCTTGGCAAGATGAAGAGAGGGAGAGAGAGAGAGAAAAAGCTGTTTTTGGCGTCCATGTGCATTTATATTGTTCACAGGTGTGTGTAAAAGATGGCAACTTTTGATATTTTTACACCTTGCAAAATGTAATTGAACTTGGCTTGTTGTAGGATTGTTGAATATATACTTTCTTCAGGTGCACGTGCAACAAAAGCAGTATTGTTAACAATGTTTCCTCAATAATTAACTGACTTTTGGTGGAGCATAAATATGTAGGTCTGTTTGAGTTACACACATGTGGGGAATGAAGGGGTTGAAAAATTTGGATTTGGAGTAGTAGTGAAAATAGAAACTTTTCTCACCCTTGCTGAACAAATTTAATTAACAAGAAAAGTTGGCGAATGCATATATACAAGAATTACATGTTACACAAGGAGGTGAGAATACTGGATGATTTAATATCAGCAAGTCGTATCTGAAGCGTTACTAAAAGGTGCGTTATATCAAATATATATTGGCCCTTAAAAATATAAGAGTTGGGATGATAGCGGTAGTGGTAAACGATATGGAGGTTGTTGGAGACCCCTTGGGCCAAGTGGGCAGCCCTTAACAGTTATGAAGCTATGAGATGATGGATGGAGGTGTGAAGGTGTTGGATTTTTGGGGATAAAGAATAGCAGGAGTATTAGGAGAATTTAAGGGTTGTTAATAATTGTTTGCTGATTATAACGATTGAAGGAAGATGAAAGTTTTGCGAGAGTTATTGTCTAGTTAGACAATGGGTCGACAAGTCATAGTGCTCAAGTGGTCCTGCTGGGCGTTGGAGGTTCGCTGACGTAAGTGTAAGTGGTGGTTCAAAAGTAGCTTCAAGTGTCATCAGCAGAGTGCCCGCCTTCAATTCTGAAATTCCCGGCATTTTTCTCGATGGACTTTTGTGTGTCAGCAGTGACAATAGTTTCGGAATCGGTTTTTAACACCGCTGGTTTTGTGTTGTTCAGATTCTGAACTTCAGAACTTAAAGTTCTCAAGTTTCCCGGCTATCTCAGTCGGTGGAGCATTTGTGTCCACTTGCTTTTGGTTTGACTGTTTTAGTTACTTTTAGAGTTTGCTTTACATTTAGCAAGAATTTTAAAGTTTGTTGGCTGGTGAAATCGGATTTTTTTCGAAAAGCAGTTTGGATTTCATAACAGTGCTGAAAGATTCAAGTGCCCAAAGTTCAACTGTGCATTCTTAACGATTTTGGTTTTGAACAGCTTGAACGGCATCATCGGAACCGACGGCCTACTCCCGGTCCACGTCGCAGCCCGCGAAGGTCATCTTCAAGTGCTCCGATACTTACAGTCAATCAACGTCAACTTGGCCGGAGTGGACGGCAAAGGGTCCAACGGAATCCATTACGCTTCCAGCGCTGGACAACCGCGGGCAGTGCGCTGGCTTCTGAGGCACGGAGTGACGCCGGTGCTCAATCGAAGTAATGAAAGTCCTGCAAGCATTGCTAGTCAACTTCATCATATGGAGGTATGTCATTCCCATGTTTTCAGATGACAGTATTGATTGCTGAAGTTGCTGATCAAACTCAAGCGTTCAAACAGTATTGAACTATCAAAGACTCTCTGTCATCTTTGTTAAACTTTGTTAACGGTTTACACTACGTTAACTGGAGTGGGCTGCGTCAAGTCTACTCTTTGATGAAGCTTTCAAGCCTTACTTCCTGCTGTTTTGAGCTGCTTTACAAAGCGCCACTTGCGGTTTTGGATGAAAGGTTTGGAGAAACGCTTTTGTAGCACTGCAATTCTACTACAAGTACGGATTATATGAGTTATGGCATAATTTGGTAATCTCTTCAAGTCTGAATGAACCCGTTCCACTTTCTCGCTTACGTTGATAAAGAATGAATACAGCGTGTGCCATTAGCCACGGGTTTCATCTCTTTCATGGCTCAAAGATTCCTTGTAAAGTGAAACTTTATTAACACAAAAATCTTTTTTTTCACACAGATAATCTCTTTATTGGCAAAATACAGCAAGAAGGCTGAATCTTCGTCGCCTTCTACAACTAATAATAATACGGCACCACCACCACTCCCGCCACCTAACGGGCAAACGCATCGTCATAACCATCAAGTGGATTCTGGAAACTCCAGCCTGTCTTCTTCTGCGCAGCCGCCAACTTCACTGACGCTGACAACAGGATCGTGTCACTGTAGCAGTACTGAATCCTCTTCGTCATCCTCAACAGCGTCTTCAACGCCCTCTGAAGACGCTTCATCGCCTTCGACGATTCTGAGCACATCGTCTTCCGTCTACACTGTTCGAAGCGTAAATTCCTTCTTCCTTCATCCGCCAAATAAATCTCGAAGTGGCAATTCCTTCTTCCTTCACCACCAACCAAGATCGGCTGTCATCGCCGAAGAGACTGATTCTGATCAAACTGAACCTTCCGGAACAACGTCGACCAACGGTGGAATCAAGCTCAAATCCAGCCTCAAGCCCAGTCGATCCTCAGATACCACAAGCACTTCAAGTTTTGTACTTCACTCGCCACAGTCGTCTTCGTCCTCATCAACGTCTTCGACGACCCTAGTGGATGACTTGCCCCTTAGCCCTCGGGAGACAGTGGTCAAATTTGAAATTCCCGCTTCGTCCTCCGACGACTTTACTCCGCCTCCTTCGACAAACACGTGTTCCAATGGACATGTGAGTGCTCCATTCCACTTGCATGAAAATGAACCGCCGCTGAGCATTCAGTACAGTTTGGACTATTCGATCGAAACAACGATGGCGCCTGTAAATAACCAGTTTGTGCTAAGTACTCCGGTTGTGGTCAAGTCTGAAATGAAGGGAGGAGGGGCGGTGCCGCCCCCTCCCCCACCCCCACCAGCGTTTGCTGATGGTGCGTCCAAAGGGGGCGTTCCTCCGCCCCCACCCCTCCCTCCGCCACCCCCGCCACTCCCAGCTTCAGATGGGGAGGGACTACTTAAACTGAAGACAATGTCGAGGGCATCTCCGGAGGCTCCAGAAGCACATCATCCAAACCCCGCGGATGTATACAATCTACGTAATATCGTTAAGGAAAAGGTCACCAAGTCAAAGTCTAGTCCCCCGCCCCTTCCAAGGTCCCCTACTTCGAGTGTGCCCCCGCCGCCCCCAAAGTTACCTGATTTAGCAATTGAGAATGAATATGAGGATATCGATGAAGTTCACAATAGAAAAAATGGCAATGAGGCTGAAGAAGCAGGGGTTAGAAAACAAGAGTCAGAGTACGCCACTTCAAGGGAGGCGATTTCAGCCCTTCAAAGCGTGCTCAGCAAGGGACTGACGAATAAGAAACCGGCGCCAGGGTCCAGACAAGTGTCCTTCATCCCGCCTTCTTTCCAGGCTCCGCCCGAAGATGACCAGCTGATCAAGCCTTCAGAGTACCTGAAGAGCATCAAGAGCAAAGGTTCCAGTAGTGCAAGCAGCGTGACTTCTCCAAGCTCGCCGGCTCCCACAATGTCAGATCATGCGCAGCTCGAACGAAGTATTAGCAACATGAGCAGTAGTAGCACAGAAAGTGCGACAGATGGCGCCAGTAGAGAGAATCATGAAAATATGGCTCCACTTCCACCAGCGCCACCCTCCGGACCGCCGAAGCAACTACCAACTTTTGGAGGTGGTACTGGTGGAACTGGGATGATCCGTGCTGAAGAACTAATGGTGAGTTCAAAAAAATAATCCTCTTTCAAAAATTGTAATTTAAAATCCAATGTTATATTCCAGAAAGTCAACCTTCGAAAAGCGCCCACGACCCGAACCGCATCGGCTCCAATACTTGGAAGGGTCATAAGCAACGATTCCACTACATCGGAAGCTCCTCCCCTATCGCCCGGACTAACCAATCCTACTACACCTTTCAAAACTCATCCGGCTCCACCTCCACCCTGCTCAGCAACTTCGAACAAACCTGCAGGAGGACCTAACACCAAAGCTGCCGTGATCGCCGAACTTGAACAGTCGACTCATTGTGGAAGTGTTCGAGAATGGAAGGAAGAACTTCGAAGACGTCAGATGGAAGAGCAGAATCAGGCCGTCAAGGAACTTGCTGAGATTTATACACCGACTAAATTCGTTTCAGAGGTTAGTCCTCCGTCGATGGCTTTTTTGTAACCGGAAGTACTTGGCGATCTTAAAATTATGGTATCAACAAACTTCTTTTTTGTTTTTTCAGGTACCAAGCACCGACAACTCCGGCGCTGAAATACCCGCTTGGAAACGACAGATGCTCGCCAAAAAGGCTGCAGAAAAAGCCCGACGAGAAGCCGAAGAACAACTCAAACAAGACGCTGAGGCTCGTCGAATGGCTGCTATTCCACCATGGCGTCGCCAACTTCTTCAGCGAAGAGAAAGCGATGGCAAGTGTGTCCAGTAAATCGAACCCAACTATGTTATTATTAAACTCCGTAAATTCTTCGTAAACCTAAAACTTGACAGAATGCAAATTGTTATCTAGTTTTAATTATAGTCGGTAGATGGCGCTGGTTTTACGTTACCAAAAGAAAGCCCAGGAGGCAGCAACTATAACTATATTTGTGTATGTATTCAACCTTTAAAAATTCCTAGAAACTAATTCAAGACTTGTTCTATACTGTAATGAGATTATTATTCTGTAACTAAACGCTTAAACTATATTTGCACGTGTGTGATTTTGAAATTGATAAATGTTGTACAGTCGTTAAGAATTTTTACTTGGATTTACTCGCCCATAATGGCAATCAATAATCAAAATGTTGTAACATTTTCAAGGCTTTTTATATGCATAGGTCAAAAAACAGGTCTTCCGATAGAATCCCACACAAATCCGCCTTGTATCTAATTAACCTTTGTCGCTACAAATTGGCAAGGAGCTCATCACGTTATCGCTGCGCTGGTGACAAGAGCCAAATTCGTTTTACAAGTCAATTACGACGACACCTTTGGCTCGCCATATCAAATTGCTGACGAATCGTTCGGAGAAGGTTACCGGTTTTGCAGTATGTACAGTACAAAATTGACTGGTTAATGAGACAGGCTGCTGAATGTATCAAAATCCTTGACGTTGATACAAAAGCGATAACGATTTACACCTACATCGATGAGCTTTTATAATGTGGAAACCAGAAGCAGCTGAAAGCAAGCAAAGGAGCGTTCAGTCGGTTGGAATTTTCGTGACAGGCCAAAAATGACAAGCTGATGACAGTAAGAATGAGGTAAAGAACAAGGACGCTGCGCAGCAGGTTAGCGGAATTAAGGAGGTTCATTCAGCGCAGCGTCTTTAAATGCATAAGTTTTGGCAGAGTTCTTCAAAATCTTGAACCGATTGAAAATTTCTAGTCGTGCAAGTAAGAGAGTATATAGTTGGAATCAAAAGTTTTAAATAGTGAAACAAGCGTCATGATTTCTTGGGATTTAATGGCGATTTTTGCTGGACTGAAAAAGTTTTGTTGCTTCAAAGACTGATGTGAACTTGGATATTTTTCTGATTTTTCGCAACCACTGCAAAACCGGTAAGTCAAGTATTAGTTGAAATGTGTGTTTGTTCTGGCTCGTTAGTACGGCTATTGTTGCTTTGATTTTGAATTATTGCTCGCGGTTCATTAAAGCCAGAGCAATTGACATTGGAACCATCATCATCAAAAGCGGTATTCGTCAAATGTCTGAAATTTGCAAATGGAATGCGTGTCTAAGTATGCAAGGTTATTGTGATTTCAGTTGAGCGTGTAGAATTCGCAATATATTGCGTGTCTCCATTGCTCGACTCGACTGCTGCAGATTTAATCAGTGGAATTTTCAATTCAGAAAAATTTGTTGACGTTTCGTAAAGTTCTAAATTCAAAATTTAAGGGGAAAATTTACTACAGAAAATTGGAGGTTGAGATTGTGGCAATTTTGAGGTTTTGTGCTTCAATGATTTTGGCAAATTGTCCGCAAGTTTTGTGTTTATTTATTGTAATTTATAATGGTGATTCTTGTGTGTTCCTTCGTCTTCTCGTTTTGTTGATTACAATTTAGAGTGACAAAACTTGTGTGTGGACATTATTAATTCAGTTGCTGAAGAATTTGGGGAAATTAAGGCTTGGTTGGAATTTGAGGTTGTGATTGTTGTGATTTGCAAATATTATCTGCTATGGTGGTCATTGCTAAAAACTTGAAAGAATTAAGGAGACCGCAAGTGTGCAAGTGAGCAAACGCGACAACGGTTAACCACAGCGATTTATTAAGGTGGCATCTGCTGAAGGAACTGCCATAGTTTGAAGTAAGTGAGATTTGAAGAAGAGCAATCGGTTTTGTTTTGATTGTGATTTTGGTTTCATTTCTGTCCAGCTCTGTGAGTCAGTATATTTTCCAGTGAGTTTTTGCCTGTCAATCATCAAAACACACACAAATAAAAATATGAGCTGGGCACATTCCTCGATACGAAGCACCTGAACCTATTACTAGCAACTCAGTCAGTAGAAAATCGGTCACATCAAATTACATACTGTTTTATAAAGCCTCATATAGGGATCGATTCCAACATATTTGATTCTCGCATAAGTTCTCCGATCAAATTCCTTCGTGCTATTGTTTCTGGGGCAGTGAGCCATTGAAAAGCTATAAACAAGGAATAATTCAAAGGGTTTGAAAAAGAAGAAGCTGGCTCAGATTTCAGACAGCAAATTTAAACTGTAACTGATCGTGTCAGTCCATAAATATATTTTTGTAACACTAAACACATTGGAGCACACCTGCGGATCTGCTGACATGTTTAACCTCGTCTCACGCTATCCTGTCTCTGTCTGACCTGGAATGTTCATGTCGGTATAAAAATTGTTTGTTGTAAATTGTGCATGCCAAAACCAAGGAATTCTGCAGCTTTTGGCTTTTAAAATTAAGATTCTGGCTTGAATCAAAACTGATAGCCACTAATTTGACGCTGCGAATTCTTGCCAATTTTATGTCCTCTAAATTTTTGGGCAAATGACAGAAAAGTTGGTCTTCTGGTTAGGAGTTAGGATTCTAAAACAATTATTTCTCCAAAGCGACATGTGACGTCAAAATGCTCAAGTTCAAACACCGCAATGATGCACAATGTGTCACAAGGCCTTAAGGCTTTGAAAAATCAAGTGTGAAAATTCGCAAGTTTCACTGCTGGGCATGCGCAGACTACAGACAGAGCTGATACAGCTGCGGGCTCTGGCGGATTAGTTGTGTTTGTCTGTGATACTTTTTGTGATCACGAAATATAAGGACTAAACGTCAGGAATCTGAATCTGAAAACCACATGCTGACAGATACCGGTTGGGCGGCAGGAATTTATACGGATGATCATGTCATCATCACCGATATTTTTACTGAAATTCTGGATGTAGTTGCAATTGCATTTCGATGGTGGTGGTTTCACAAAAACCACATTTCACGCTTACATGCTTGTCAATGTTTCCATATTTGCTGTCATTTCATGAGTCTCTCAAAGTCAGGCAGTTTGAATTGCAAGGATGGATTTTGGAGCCACATTTTTTCCAAGAGAAATATTTCCGTTTTGCTGATCCCCAAAAGTGATAACGATTTATTTGGCGTCTTCCAAAACTTTCCTATTGCAATAGAAATTTTTGAGACATTTCCCGCGAATACAAATAGCTCAAACTGCCATGAAAAATATATTCCTGTGACTGTTGCAGAAATAAGTGTGCCTAAATTTCTACGTTAATGAAATCAAAAAGCTTTGCAGTAGCTTCTGATTGCAAAAGCCACAGGTCACGACAAGGATTCCAAAACCTGGCTTTGTAATGGTCCAATTTGAACAACCATTTCTGCTGTATTTTGTCCTTCACTTGAAATTTGCCAAATCCCGGTTCTGGTTGGTTCTCATTCCTTTTGCCAATGTTTGTTAACCTATAAAATCAGCGTGATTACAAAGAGGATTCAATTTTCTTGATTCGAACACGACGAGGCATTTCCAAGTATTTTTCCTTCTCAGGTTCATTTCACCATGGCCTCAATCACACATATTGTCATTTGCTCATTGAAAGTCGAGATGATTTTTTTCTCATCGACTTTTCCAGTGTAAACAATAGATTGGATTCCAAGAAGAAAGTTATTTGATCCTTTTTGATTCTCAAGTGAGAGGGAGAAATAATTCTTTGCAAGAACTTCATTGAAATTCGTCTACAATTAACGAATTAGTCCAGCCAGCAGATATTCTATGAATTTTTCAAAAAAGTTTTAAGCCTACGAATTCTTCTGAATTCAACTTTGGCGTCCATCAATACCGGTGCTCCAACTCGAGTTCAATCCCCAAGAATACACACATCCTCACATGCAGTCGCAACCAGAAGCTACCTTGAACGATGAGAAAAACGTCAAGTAATATAGAGAGCGTGAGAAGAATGTTTTAATTGCAGTAAAGTCCCTGCTAAC
>JAQGBJ010004436.1:0-10245 GCA_034698345.1 Sphaeridia pumilis | reverse complement strand
CCGAGTCTGGAACTAGAAGTGGAAATAGGAACAAAAATTCTACTTGACGAAAACCTGAACAACAGGCTCAACGCAAGTTGGTAGCAAAAAAGAGTCTTGATTGATGTTTTCGTATCTCTGAAATTGCTGATAGACAGTTTGTATTAGTATTAGGGATTATGCATTTTTAATTTGTGCCCAAAAAGCGTTTTGGCAATAAGCGTTATATTGCTATTCGGTCAGATTGAACCAGTATGCTCATGACAATAAATAAATTTGATTACTTGAGTTGTATTGGTTTTACGTTGCATCCAAAAAGCTTCAATCCCTGCAATAAATATGACTTTGTCATTCCAACGTATGATGATTTTGTCCAAGTCGGGATTCTACGGACTTTTAACCCGCCTATACTCAATTCCCCCAAGCTTCACGTTGCTTTGTACTCCATAGGTTCTATGTAAATCTATGTGGTAAAAAGGAGGGTTCAAGTTCAAAGTAAACTTCATCAAGCAGGCCAACGGTGTTTGTTGTACTCCCCACACTTGGATGAAATGTCAAAAAATCGTGCCAATCAAGTGAGCTGTGAAAACGTCTGGCTTGACAGCAAGCGGACCAGACCGCCAGACTTTGTTACGCCAGCATTGGCCACCTGGTAAAGAAGTGCTGGTTCAAAAAACTTTAGATTTAGCTCTCAGCACTGAACCGTTCGAAAGCATTTTCTGACTTGCTAGAAGCCTTTGGTGAAGGCTCAAAAGCAATAAAATCAATATATATAATTCATACTTCTTGATGATTCATGAGTTGTAGATTTTCCTTGGACTTGATAAACCAATATGCTTCATGGTTTGACTTGTATTGAACCTTTTCGAATTGACCTCGCTTGGCCAGTTCTTGAGAATTTATATTTGATAAGACATGCACTATACAGAATCCACCGGATAAGTATATCTTCCCAAACTTCGAAATAGAGACAAGCTAGTGAAAATGAACTATCGTGAACTGAAGTAACTCAACAAGGGTCAGCAAAAAAGTTTTCAATGAACAATTACTCAACTGCTTCCTTCTCAATAGAGTATGCATGGGCCAAGTGTCGTCCACTTAGCGGCGTCTGATGTATTGTCTACTGTCTACGGTATTATATACAGCATAATCATAAACCGGGACAATCTCCCGTTTGTCAAATGCGATTTTTGTGTTTTGAGCTACCATTGGCAAGTTGATCCATCTTTCCATTGGCGGAACAGTAGAAATGGACAAAGTTCGATTGAGACTTGTTTTGATCCCCATTATGTGACGACGCACATTCTTGAGCGTAAATAAGTTTTAGAAGACCAATTAGAAAAATAGCGCTAAGGCTTCAAGGATTATTCAACAGCTAAACTACTGAAGGACAAATACGAAATTGATCAAGGGAACCCCTAAAGAAAACGTCACGATAAGTCTCCATAAGTGAATGAAGGATTAGTAATGAGGGGTTAATATTTGTTCTAATGAATTGCTCGTTTAGGTCACACACAAGCTGTGGCACTGCAAAAACAAGTTTCGACAGATACGGCAAAATATAATTCTTTGCTCTTGTGTTCAAGCAACAAGTAGAGAGGAGAAACGAAAAGATGTAAGTTTATTCGTGGTATCGCTTGAAACATTCGGCAGCGTCTGAGAACAAACCTCGGCAACAGTCACTGCTTGGAGCTTGTCCTGTTCGCAAGTCAGTTAGTTTCTTCGTTTTAGTGCTCAAAAATTGCGATCGAGTTTTATACAAGATGGAAGATCCTGTCTCTTCTGGAGTGGCAAGAAGCAAAGTTAGCTGCCCTTGCTCCAATCGCTTTTGGTTGTATTTTGTGCTGGCGATTGAGGCTGTGAGTTTGACATGTTCTTTGTAAAATATAGTTGATCTGATCATGCCTGATAATGGATTTTTGCCAACAGATTAATGCCGTCTACAAAATTTATGAGTCCATCAACTTACTCAACAAGAAAGGCAGTAAATCTTTCGCTGAAAATTTTGAAAAATCACAGCGTATTGCGCAATTCAAAGGTTTCGAACTGGATTATATTTTTCAGATACTTCGCGTACCATTGCCATTTTGTCGGTTTTTCTGTGTCTATGGGCAATCATCCTTCTTGCCATCCTCCTTGGCGTCCTATTGCCAATCATTGCTGGAATAAAAGTAGGTCTTGTAGATTTGGAGAACTTGTTTCTTTGCCGTAGCGAAACTATTAGTTTTAAAATTTTAATTTTGCAGGAAAAGACTATACATTTTATAATCTACAGAAACTTGTCAATCGTCTTTATGGTCTGCAAAGTCGCCTTCCTGTGCCTTACCATTTTCAATGTGCCAGTCGAAGCCGGCACTGCCTCGATATATTTAGGGGCTGTTTCGGTAGTTGTCACACTCTTTCTGGTTGTCTTGGTCCAATTAAGAATTAGAGAGTTACACGAAGATATTCTTCAGGACGGAGCCAATGAGATTGCATGATAGAGCTAACAGCAGGGCACGCGCCATGATATTTCAGGTACGTAAAAAATGCATATAAATTTTTTTCACCTATCTGACATTTCCTGTCTTGACTCAAGAACATGACTGTCAACAGAGGATTTTGCGGCTTTTGTGACCGAAAATGCTGCAACTATCCGGGATAATTTGAACATTGATGATGCTCTTGCTTCTTTCGATGAGGATGGAAAACTACATTCAACAGCGAAACCCTTGATTTGGTGCGTCAGTATCTAAATCTTGAACTCCATATTTGTAAAATCGTTGAATTTGAAAAATGATCATCTTCCTCCAATAGGTCAATCAAGCCAGCTAACAACGAAGTTACGGGACTCTTGCACTTGTTGACGACACAACTGGCTGACTTCATTATGGTAAAAAACGAAACACTGATCCGCCTGCTGGGAAAAAACAACATCGTCGTACTTGTGTCCAGGCAATCTTCACAGAGTGGATAAACCGTCTTTTGGCCCAAGGCAGTGTCGGTGTTTGGAAGTTAAAAAATCGAAATATTCGGATAAGCATTGAGTTGAGAATAAAGTTCGGAGTATGTGGACATTATTTTGTGATTTTCTCCTAGCTGTATAGTTTTTGCAGTTTATGCTTAAACGGCAGAACCGGAAGTCAGAAATTTATCTTCAACTTGAGTCACAAAATGTATACATAAAATGTCAACATCAGAAGAAAACTTGGAATGATCTGATTTCCAATCGCTTCACCGAACGAAATTATTCCAACTGAGTAAAGATGCGGCAGCAAAAGCGTTAATATAACAAACGCTGTAGCTGTTAAGCAGTTCGCTGTTTTTGTGCGTCTTCACGCTATAGAGTGGTGTAAGAAGAGAGGGATTATTGCGAATTCTCGCGAATTGACTCCTCATCCAGCTGACGTGAGAGCGATGCCAACTCTTTATCCTTTCTCTACAGGCCACTGCGCGAGTTTACACTTGCGTTAGTCAGTTAGTTAGTGGTGAAACAACGCGGTGGATTGCATTTCAGATCTTTTATAAATCCGCTCTGACTGAAATTGCTCAAAATCAACACAAGTGACAGGCATTGTCAAATTTTGTTTTTCTCTGGTAAGCTAAGAATTTTCACTCAAAGTTCTCGCGACATCTAGATTTTACAATCACTGTGTTCTACCCGTAGATACACCCCGGTTTTGCTCAAGTAGAAAAAGATGGCTTCAAGCTCGGACGATTTTGTCGAATTCACTGAAGAACATTCTGACACTATCACACGAAACTTGAACCTCAACGATGACCTGCTGGCGACCTTCAAGACCAAACGGTTCATTGAGGACCTTGAATACAACGTAATGGTGAGTTAAGCTAGTTTTTGTCGCCCTTTGGAACCCATTGGATGCCAATTCTAATCAAAACGTGGCTTTGCTAATTTTGCCTCGTCCTTGTTTACCAGAGAAGCAAAATTGAATACGAACGCAACCGAATGTTTTTGGAAATTTTGTGGAGTCGTCCAGGTGATTACATGCGGCCGGAAAAAATTGAAAAGTTGATTGAAATTTTGGGACTTAAGAAACATGTCCGCCGGGATGTCCAAGATGTGTTTATTGCATGGCAAAAGCGCCACGTGGACTTTTCTGGAACTACGGGCTCGTCTTCAGCGGTTGCTGAAGGACAAGCAAATGATCACCTGCAGTCACTACCTCGAATTTCTTATACGGCCCTTGGAATGTCTTCCGAAGTCCCATGTTCTAAGAGCAACGATAAGCGACCCACAGCGCCCTCTGGCGTCCCGGATTCTGAGAGAGTGTTCCACGCTTCCGATTCCGGAACCATTGTGTATGCTCAAAACATCACCCAACTCGTCTTAAATAAAAACCAAACTTGGAATAACATCAACAACAACTACATTGGATCGACCATTTTGAATGGCAATCTTGAATGGATAGTTGACGGGAACAAAGTCAGCTCCTGTAAGACAACACAATAGCATAGACCGTAAAAAATATTTTCAACCAATCTATTTTATTTTTCAACAGATGACGACATTGGAAAATTGTTTGCCCAGTTTGCAGGTACGTACAAAATTACACAACGTACAAAGTTTAACAATACTGGCTCTAAAACATCTTGTCTTCTCAACAGCTGAAGAACAATCAGGGACAGCAAGTACTCTCAAAAACGGGCAATTTTTGTACTTGAACTGGAGATACGATGGAGATAACCCCAGCAAAATATACACATCCAGCAAACTAGAATCCGCCATCGTGGATGAGCCAAAAGTTACAAACTTTTTCCAGCACATGACCAACTGTAGCGGGAAAGATTATGTGTTTAAACGGAACGCTAAGAAAAAAGTAAATATTTTCCATTATTGATCAGCTCAATTCACATCCAACTTACAGCTGGTGTCAAGTATCATTTTTCCATTTACAGGAATTAGAGAAATTGATCGAGTCTTTTAAAAATCAAATCAAACCCGACACGGACTACATTGTTGTCATACTTAACGCTCATGGCTGCAACCGGACGCAGCTTATAACTGATGACCTTGAAGCCGTGGACCTCTTCGACGACATTGTTTGGAAGCTCGACTACGACCAGTTCAAGGGACTCGCTCAAGAAAAACCGCGCTTGTACATCGTCAACGCTTGCCAAGGCTTTGATAAGGATTATGCAGAAGCAGCCGCAAAAAACAAAAATCCTGGAAACTTCGAGCGCTGTTTATCGCCATACTTTGTCTTCTGCGCGACGCTTCCAGATGAACTTGCTTTTGCTAATAAGAAGAATGGATCCGTGTTCTTTCAGGCAATTTACAATGGCGGATTCACCAAGAACGTGACCATGTACAACATGATTGCCAAGGTACATTGAAAAATGATTTTGTGGATTGAAAGCATGCCTAATCAGCAGCAGCAGATTTTGAAAAGTGCTCCTGATTTTTTCTTACAGGTCCAGCAAACAGTTGATAAAATAGCAGGTGACATGGGCAAGGTTCAAACAACAAGTATAATGCAGAGTTCCAGGTTCAAGACTAACGGATTCATGTTCACTGCTGCTAAATAATGTTGGCATTTGGGGAGTGAACTTGACAAAGCTGCAAATAAGCACTGACAGTTTTTTGTTTGATGCTATATAATGCTAAACTAGTTTTCGCAAATAAGATTGGAATCCAGTTTTATGTCCCTCGCTTCTCAAATAAATGAAGTGCGGAATTGTCGATGTTGGCTAAAGATGATAAAGATGGCGAGCTGCACATGTACTACTGAGTAACGTTTCTTCGTCTAAAATTTGTTATCTCTAAAACAGCTAAAGCTATAGTTGCATCTGTAGCTTTGAGGTCAAGTAGTTTTTATGTCACATCGACTCTATTGCATATAGTATCTAGCTGTTCAAGTAAAAGCGTTTGAAGCATACATCGCTGATGTTCTTAGCCAGAAGCTGTTTTCGCTTGTGTTTGTTGAAGTTGCGAGAAGAATCGAGAGAAGAGACGACTTTGTTAGTGAGTATATGCGATAACGCCTCACAGCAAATTGGCAATTTTCGCATCATGAGCTTTCAGTATGGTTGAGCTAATGCTGTTGGAAAGAGGTAAGTTTGCTGTTCCACAGTTTGTCGCCCAAGTATTATCAATTGTCGGTACGCTGTTCTAGCTGGACAAGTTCCTCTTACTTACTCAGAGAATTTCAACTGTAGTTCTATATTGCAGGTTGAAAAAAGCGTTCAGTCTCAAAACCCACAGTCATCAACTCGTTGCGTACCCCGAAATACTTGTTGTATCCATCAGAAATATTCGCTCGTTTGAACCTCCAAAATGGCCGTGAAGAACGAAGATTTCATCAAGTTCTGTAACGAACATTCTGAGGATATTCGGACAAATCTGAACCTTACTGATACTCTGCTTTTCACCATGAGAACGAGAGGGTACATTGATCAAGAAGCCAATAGTAATTTGGTACGTTCAAAATCTTAGTTAGCAAAAGAATAGAATTTTAAAGAATTCCAATTTTAAAAAATTATTTTCTTGTCAATTTAATTCAAGGAGAGCAAAATTCCCTACCAACGGAACAGGGAGTTTGTGAAATTGTTGATGGAACAACCGGCTGATTTCATGACGGCGGACAAAACTGAAATTCTGATCGATGTTTTGAGAAACCGACAACATCCTCGTCCTAATGTGGAGAAAACATTTACAAAGTGGCTCAACATTATTTCGGCTTCCCACAGCGCGACAGGATCTGCATCAGCTTCTCGAGGAGGGCAGCAGGAAATTGGAGATGCAGGTTGCGATTTTTCGTCGCAGCCCTCAACGGTCGGAACCTCTCCAAATGCAAGGAAACTTGCGACAATAGACTTTGACGTTTGGTGCAATTTTCTGAATGACAAAAGTGAAGAGTTTAGAAGGACTTTGAACATGCACCGCAGTGTCGTAGAAAGATTGCGAGTCACAAAGGTGCTGAATGAGATAGAAGCTGGACAAATTGTAAGACTGGATTCAACTAATTCCTGATTGGGCTCAAGTGTTTTTATCGTGTTTTTAAAGCTATTGTTATTCTGTGCCAGAACAAGTTCAGCGATGACGAAGAGGACGAGAAAGCTGTCAAGTTTCTGGCGCTCATCAAGGATAAGGCGGCCAAAATCGACATAATGATTGAAGTATTCAGCAGCGATCGTTATCAGCGTGCTACTCCAGCGCAGTTGTTGTCTAATTTTCTCCAGGCGCAGCAATAGCGAACCATGGCGGCTGCTATGTGCGAAATGGTATTCAAATATATGAGCTGTCGGCTTTGTAACGGGTACAATATTTTATGTATTAAAAATATTTTATCTGAAGAATTATGATTCTCGCCTTGTATTTCCGGTTTAGGACTATTTTCAGTTTGCAAATTGAATCCTCCAACACTTCATTCGCTGCATTTTTGAACGATTTTTGTACATCATCAACCGGAGAATCTCTCTTTTCTCCAATTTGTTTCTTCAAATCTGATTAGATATATTAAATGCCAACTTCAATCACAAACAAAGCATAAACCGAAAGGATACAGCCATATCGTCGAGCATGACTCATCAACTTCTTCCACTGGAAGCTAAAACCGCCAATTAATGCTGTACCGAGGAAAATTACTTTGGCAAAACAGACAGTTGAATAAGCAAAACACATTTTACCAAAAGTTTCACTGTCGCAAAAATATGCTGTTCAAGGTCCCCAATCAGTTTTAATCGACTGACAAACACTCAGTGTTAAATATATATATTCTGCGGTTAGAAAGGACGTCGCTGCTTATAGTCTACGGTTAAGATACTGGTAAGTTGAGAGTCAGCCATAGACAACTCCAATTTTTCCCGGATGTTTCAGCGCTTCTCAATATTTTAGCAAACGATATTGTCCGTTCAGCATCCCAATCTGTTTAACAATGTGCTTAACTTCAGAACCGAAACACTGAGGGTTTTGAAAAAATCAGCTCTTAGCAACGCTTTCTGAACTAGCTGTGTGAGTGGTACGGTGAAATTTTTCAAATTAAAAAAGTGTCTTCAAAAGACACATTCATTGTTAGGCGATACAACTTTGAAGACACCGTAAATCTAAATTTTCGTCTAATCGCTTTTCAAAAATTACAGTTCAGAACTGGTCAAAATTTGGTCTTCCAAGCTAACCGACTCCAGGGGACAGCAAAGCTTAAGCGAGAACAGATTTTTTCCCAGCTTATCAACATCGTTCCAGATTCGTTAGGCGTTCCAGCATTTGCAAAAGTTGTACAAAAATATAGCCCAAAGTCTGTCATTACACTTGGCCTTCCACGCATACCACAACCCAAGGCACGATCAAGGGTCACGGGTCAGACGCTGATTGCACAGGGGCTTCAGATTTGAGATTTAGAAAATGAATGGAAAGTGTATGAAGAATCGCGCCAACGTAAAAAAGAACTGGAGAAAATTTCTGCCTCGGCCGCTAGCCTGTTGGAGGATTTGTCCACAATTTCTAAAGCGATGCAATGAAACTTCATAACTGGGCGCTAAATGTATATTATCATTGAAGACTAACATCGGACTTCGAGAGGATTGTAATGATGAATTGGCAACACAACTCTTCATTGAAACTCATCTTCTCCTATAAATTAACAGCGTAACAAACTGTGTTGAGATGCATATTCGCAAAATCAGACTGGTGTCGTAGCGGCTACGAGTAAAGTCGTCGTGAGTAACAGTCGCTGTTTGTTGCTCATCTGGCACGAAGACCAGCTGATACCTGCATCTTTGGTACACATTCTTTGGTGCTCGCAGTTTGAAAAACATGGAACATAAAAATTCCTACCCTCTCGAGAAGTCTTCAAATCAATTGTGCAACTACTTCAGTTCAATCAAGAACTGGCTATTGTTCTTGGTCGCCATAGATATCGTGAGTTCAACAAGTTCGAAATATTGGTTTGAAAACATTAATTGGTTTTGTACAAAGAAAATGCTTTTATCCACAGATACTTTGCGCTATCGAAGTGATCTTGTATGGCATGTCACTACATGAGAATATCAAAGAGTGTAAACCGAACAAACTGGAAAAATATGAAATATATATTGATGTTGATGTATTTCTACTACTGTATTTTTTCCTTTCAGGGACTCTTTGGGTTAGGGCGGTTTCCTGGTCAATCGTCATCCTAGTGGACTTGTTGCCAGTCATTGCTGAGCTGAAGGTGCGTTTTTGAATTTGGGAAAAAATTGTTACTGGGCAGTTTGATATGAGTTTTTGCAAACCTTATCGTATGCTCAACAGAAGAACCACGAATTTCTAATAGCCTACAGAAACTGTGTCGTCGTCATCATTGTCTACGAAGTTATCAATTTATGCCTTATTTTGATCGATTATTTTCATAAAGACGATGAAAATAAATTGAACACCAATATGTCCAATTCAACCGAATTGACTACCGCCTCGTCGACCTCAACCAAATTGACAACTGCCTCGCCAAATTCAACCGAATGGACAGCAGCCGAGCGCATTCCGCCTCCACCCCCAACGTCACTCAACGTTGCGCTAGGAATATTGTCATTTGTTGTCACCATTTGTATATTTGTCTTGATTCACCCTAGAATACCGGGACTGTCTCACGAGAGGGAACTTAGGAGGTCCGGCAGATGGAATCGAAAAATGTGCACTCCTGAATAGCATTTGTAAACTCAAAATAAAAAATATTACTGTTAGTGGAAATGTTTTTATGCGGTGTATAACTTAGAAACTTTAGAATTCACACTTTTTTCATCCGTTCGCATTTATAGGAACATCAGCTTTATAAATTCAGTTTGATACCAAAAAAGCACCTGATTTGAATCAAACTGGCGCTTTCGACAGCGCTCAGCCACCATACCTACTGTTTCAACGTTTACATATTGGACGTGGACAATTTGAGCCTGGCAGATCTCTTGAAGAAATATTCCCGTTGAGCCACGAGACTCTGTGCTTCCAAGACGTCTGACCTGAACCTGACATGCCCTGCCCTGTTTGACACGTCCATTAAAGCAGCGGCGGGAATCATGAACTGATTTTCCAGCGTCAAACATCCTAGTCGGATTACCGACAATTCTGGAGCATGCTCCTTGGCGCCATGGAACGGGCAGTTATTGCATCGATGTTAGCTTGACTGATTCAATCACGGCAGAATTGATTAACTTAAATACTTCTCGCTGGCTCAAGACAAAGGGTGAAGAAGACTTTTTTATATATATCAGTTAGATAATTACGAGTTGGTAAACAGGTGCTAACGCCAACGCTACTAAACATTTTACTATCTCAGTCAGAATCAACTCGAGTTT
>JAQGBJ010004435.1:0-10246 GCA_034698345.1 Sphaeridia pumilis | reverse complement strand
TTATCGGATTTTGATCGGACGTATCATCAAACTTCTCCACAACAAGAACTTGAAGACTTGAAGGTATATAATGCTAGTGAAAACCAAGTACTAAGAACCAGTAAGGCGTTTAACACTAAGTTAAGCAACGCACTTAAATGTCGTTTAATTTCAGCGTCATTATGAAGAGGTACTGGCTCGATCTGAGTCTGAGCGACGTCATCTGGAACTTCAACTCATTCAAGAACGTCAAAGAGCTGACCAAGTCATCAAAACAGCTGAACTGGAAATTGGCAAGTTGCGTAATGGTTATGAGGCGACTATATCAAGCTTGAAGATCGATGTTGAAAAGCACCGACAGAATGCCGAGTGTGCCTTGAAGGAATCTCATATGCTTCATGAACAACTGGTTGAAGTTCAGGTGTGAAAATCAATGGTTTTCTCTGTGATATTTGAAGATTGGATATCAGTGCTTATATTTTTATTGCATTTTAGACAGAAAGAGCTGAACTGTTGAAGTGTAATGGTGAAATGCGACGGCAGGTCGATATCGATGCCAGGGAAAAGCGGGGTGCTGAAGCGTATCTGAAACTCCAGCAGGAAAACATCAATGTTGTGCGAAAGTATGGTCTATTCTTATAACCTATTTGAAATATTGTTGCTTTGTTGATTATACCTGTGCTAACTTGTGTTCATATGATTCACCTTTACAGCAAGCTCAAAACCCTAATGGACGCGAAACAAGTACTAGAAGCATTAACCAAAGCAAATGAACAGCAAATTCGTAAATATGATCACGGGCTGATCTCTATCGACAAGGCTTGTCAGGAAAAGGACGCGAAGATCAAAGAGCTAGAGGAACTGTTGGCACGCAAGGATGAAGTTTATGGTCAGTCAGTCAACATTGATTCGTTTCTCTCATCTAAAGTTCGATTCCAAAATGTTTTGTATTACAGCACAGACTACGGCGACGATCTCGGGGTTTGAAACAGGTTTGGACGCTTCCAACCAGCTGATTGATGAAGTAAGTTACTCTTTGTCTCATGCTTGCGATCATCATTATTTAGGTCTTGATGAATTGTTGACTTTGTTCCAGCTGAAGAACAAGAATTTTGAACTGGCGAATTGTTTGGACAACGTCGGCGATTCTTTGCAGAAGAATTGGTGCAAGGATACATTGGAGCTAGAACGCTTTTGTGACGATTTAGACCTTCAAAGTCGTGATTCGCTGTTAGATTAGATGCTAGAGACTATTTCACATAGATTCGAAACTGTTCATAGTTACAAATTGTCATTTTTAGTATTTTAGTAATATCGGTATCAACTCATTGTTTTGTATCCAGTTTTATCAGAATAGATTCTCTATGTTTTTACTTTGAACGGCAGTCTTTGCTATAACTTGTATTTCGTAGAACAACCACTTGCCATCTCACAATCTATTTCTAGATTCGTAATAATACCTCTAATATTCCAGCATTACTTCCAGCCCACCTTCTGCTACCCTCCTTCAGGCCGATCGGAAATCCCGTGTGAGAACCTATGTAAAACGGAAAACACTTCCTGGGTCTTTTTCCGATTCAACAACATGGAAACCCCGCCACCTCCTTCTTGTCATTTGTTAGCCTACAACCAACGGATGGACGTCACCTTTTCCGAAACAGGTGAGTAAATAGATGAATCAGAGACTTGTATTCTATTAATATCGAACGGATGCTCTTATGCAAGTAAACATGTAATTTTTGTGCTGATCAACAGGAGAGATACGACCCCAAAGGGTTCCAATGTCCGGCTCGGGTCTTTTTCTTCTCATCCTTCCGCCCGATGCTATTCCGGTGTGAACCTTTTCGCACCTTCGACCTCCCTCAGCTATTATTATCAACTGCCAATCCGATGTACTACTATTGTATGTTCTTGATGAATCCTCTCGGAAATCGGATTTCCAGCCTTCCGTTCATCAAAGGAAAAGCAAGTTAGTTAAACTTCCGTTCTATCATGTCGTCGGAAACGTTTGAAAAAATCTATAAGGATTCTCTAACGGACACTCATCCAACGGATTCTTGTATTTCCTGCTGGATCTTGTCTTCTTTGGAACATTGCAATTACAAATTACTTGAGAGCCTCATTAACTACAACCGTCCAGTTTTCCCCAGACACAGGACGCAGCTAGAAGAAGAAGGGTCATTAGGACATGGGCGACCGAATGGGAGAAAGGGTGAAAGGAAAAGGTCCTTCCGAACCGGACTTACTCATCCGCTTTTACTTTTCCGGTATGTTCGTGGATTGAATCTAAATTAGTCAATTCAAGTTGAAACAAACTAAAAGAAGCCTATTTGTACTATGATTTCTATTTCAGCTCAGTCATTATCCGCACTTGAGTAACCAGATAATGTCATCAGAAAGTCGCTGCGGTTTCCTCAGTCTCTAACGGCAACCGGAAGGAAGAAACAGGGCGATAAACATCATCATCACACGGTTCATGATTTCTCACCGGAATGAGTGATTCATAATTTTTCTCAACTTGTCAGAACTGGATGACGGCTGGGTTGTTTCCTAATCTCATCATGTTCATCCCTCAGCTTAAGAAGACGACAGCAGCAGGTGAGCATATCTATTTTCACATCCACCCTTGACCGCCCACCTGCCCTTGATAATGGCCCGTGTTATTAATCTCCTGCAGCTTTGTGGACGCCTTAATGTACGTAAACAATGAAAGTAATCGGATCGATACATGGTGACGATGGCTACCGACTCATGATGATTCATCCACGTGTGCTTTCGACACAAGGCAACCCCAGCGAAAACACCAAAATCCATATGCAGTCAAGGTACTTCAACCGGAGTGGAGCATGTAATTGCTTCCATTATCGTATTACTATCAATCATATGACACACGCCAGTGTTTACCTCACTTTTGCTGTCGGTTACAGGAGGACCCGTGCCCATCTTCTGTGATGTTGACCATCGTGAGCCATCAAGGTTACCAAGAAACCCGAGGATCGAAGTACGTAATGACATGGCCCTTAGCCTTCATTGTTCTAACTACAAATTCAAAAGCTTCTTATGTTATTTGCAGATTTTCGAGAATCGGCCGTAAAAGATAATCTACTCTGTCAGTTGGCCTCGCCACCCTATCGAATATTCACTTTACTCAACAGCACTGACTCATCATCGTCATCGCCATGGTAATGGAGTAATGGACGGACAGTTCCAGATTTCCGCTTCGAATAATCGCGTAAACGTCAAACCGGATAATACAACTTCACCCCTACGCACAAAGCGTGTGCAACTGTCGTAGGACCCTGTCAGAAAGGCTATACCAGCTGGACAAGCAATAATGGACGATGATTCATGAATCTATCTGCATCTGCCGCAGCTAGTGGACTGTCTATCACATTCGAAATCATGAACGGTTCATCTAACATCACATCATCGACGTCGACGTCGTTGTCAACTAAGGATCCTTTGGAAAAATCAGAGGCTGCTATGCTGTCCTCCAATTCAGTATTTGATGGAAGGCTATGAAATTATTGAATTTCCTCAATTTTCATTACATCGATGTCGTAAATTGTAATGACATAATATTCAATAACCAGGGGGGGAGAGAGACCTCCGCTTGGAAACAGGAAATAACTGTCCATCAAATCTACTTTCAGGGTGCTGATTGGAAGGGATGGATTCTGCAGCCATTCTTTGAATTTTGTCGCCTCTTCTTACCACTTGAACGGACTCGAATGGACAAGCCCTAGAAAGTCTTCAAATAGGCAAGTGCTAAATTGATGAAATCGCATTTTTCCAATTTCCGCTCGTATCTCCTAATAGTTTTTCTGCTTTTTACAGCCCAAGGTTTGGCACCCAAGAAAGACAACTTCAAAGAACGCCGCCTACTGACGCGAATCTCGCGAATTGCAAAAATGCCCTTGTCCAACCCATCGACTGTCCGTTATACTACTGGTGAGCTTAACATTCACTTGCATTTACAACACCATAAGAATCACTCAATAATGAATGGCCTTTATGAATAGCAAGAAGACCGGACATCCCGTCTGAGACCTTCTCGTCCACCAACAAACCCTCGTAAAAGCCAAGCCTGTCAAACAAAGAACCCTTTGCGATTTCAAACTTCCGACCTTGTTCACGCCCAGTTTGACCGTTTGAAAAGTCACAGTTGAAACGTCAAAAGTATGCCTGGCATCAAGCAGATAGTAGATTCCCCACTGAGAAAATACAACAAAAGAGCCGTTTGTCTTAATGGAACGTTTTGGACTCATCAAAGGTCAGTTTTATAGTATCCGACGTCTTCGAATGTATTGAAAAGAAAAAAGATGGTCCGTAATTACCCCAAGGTTTTTCTATTTCAGAAATTTCATCAATGAAATCCAAACAACAACAAATCGCCCGACGGATATGACCACCTCCCTCCCGCCGTCAACCGACACCAAGCAGATTAAGTGATAACAGCGGGACAAACATGAGTCAGTCAGTTCAGTCAGTAAACAGAGCAGCAGCAGCGGAAGTGACAAAATCCAAGTCAAAGAAAACCCTTGAAGCGGGGATTATGGACCGGATATACAAATCTTCTTTTTCGATAACTTTAGCTCCAGAAGTGGACATTGTAGTGTAAGTAGGGGCGCGTGTTCAGAAAATACGGTTCTGGTTTCAAAAGTCCATGTTTCTTGACTTTCTTTACTTTGTGAATGGACTAAAAACCAACTGTTTTTGAAATGTAAGCCAAAACTGTCTGTAAGTAGCCGTAGGGCCGTAGGCTTTTAGTGTCAGCCAAGTACCTATGTATCCCCACGCTTTGTATTAACTTGCCAATCACGTCCCAAAGTGGATTGTTGTCGATTTGACCCGAATTACATTACCGAGATCCGCCACCATAAGGACTGTAATTAAATGACACTTTTGTGAATCTCTTTTTCAATACAGTCGTCCTTCGATCCATATGTCAATCAGCTGTGTGCTGTGTCCTCCTACACATTTGGACCTTTTTCCAACTCGATTACATTGAACCCCATAGCCATTAACGATAAGCCATCGATTGACATATAGAAGCAAGGAGCGAAACCGAGGTTGATTGAAAACGTAAGAGATTCCGCGCCCACGCGTTCCCACGTTCCAAGTAATGGAAAGCGTTCGAATACACCGAATTTCTGCCCCCGCAAAATCACTCGTTCGCTTTCACTCATTGAGTTGGTGCAAACAGCGTTAATTATTTCCTTGCTTTCGGTCTACTGAAAGTCAATACAAGTTTACGGAAGAAGAGGTCCATCAAAATTCCCTCAAACAACAGCAGGCTTTTGTTCCACGTTGAGGTCCATTGAGTACCACAGAATCCATCAAAGAATAATCAACTGGAACTGACTGCGACTTTGGAACCATTGGCCACTTGACAGCCAATTTTCTCAGCTTTTCTAGTGGGAAAAAATGTAAAACTTTCCTATTGTTCAAATTTCATAACTAGAGGCAGAAAACCTTTGAAAACTTTCTTCGCTCAATTATATACTTAACACAGACACAAGGCGGTAACTTCAGACCAACTTTTTGGAAACCACAAAGCCTCTGGCGAAATACTTTTTTGCAAGTTGGTAAAAAACTTTTATGTGAATTGCGTGGGCGTTCAAGTGTGAAAAATATACAGGCTCTGCATCAAATTACTAAAAGAAAAACTTTTTCCCGCTCTGCATAACTTGTCTCAACAGAATCTTGTTTTTCTAGCATCTAACTAAAAGATCTAAAATTATCCTAGTTTTTTGCGGTTGTGTTTCTTGTATGCATAGTTGGAAGATTTCGAGCAGGTCCTCAAGGCCATAGAATTTGTGAATGGAACTGCAGCAATTCTTCATTTCTTCTTCTTCCACTTGTTTTTCTCTTGAGAGAAAGAAAAGAGAGAAAGCTCAACGGGGAGAGAGCAACGCTCAACGCTGCACCGGTTACCAGAAGTAGTTGGGATTTGGGCTGCTATATGAAAATTTCCCGCTCTATTCCTCCTCCGCTCGCCATGCCTCCTGGCGGCAGGAACGTTTGTAAGTGTGGGGGAGGTCGGCGAATTTCGCTAGTGTATTTTGTACACGCTGCGCTTTATATTGCTTTTCACGTTCTTTCTCATTGCGTGGGCGGGGAGCTTGAGAATACATGTAGCCTCGATCGGAACAAAGAAAAAGCGGGAGAAATATCGATAGTGTTTTCACCGAAAATATCACAAATTTCAGCCTGGAGGCGACATGTATATCGCGAAACTCCTGCTGTTTGCCGGTGTATAGATTTTCAAGGTTCAAATTCTGTAAAAATTCCTGGAAAAGATCAAAAGACAGATGAATTTTTATTGTAAGAATCGAGAGCCTATTGATCCAATGCTATTTGATCCTGATCCAAAGCATAAGCTTGTTTACTTCATGTTTTTTCCAGCTTCAAAGTATTATACAGCGATTCTAGTTCAAAGAACACTTTGTTTGCTAGTAGCAAGCAAAAAGTTGAAAGCGTCGTCGCTTCGTGTGTATTTGACAGTTCATGTGCGAAAATAAGCCGATTCTGGGAATGATCTATATTGCCACTGCGATCATGTAAAAGCTTATGCAAACAGAATATTTTCTATAGAAAAGATTAGACGCTTCTGGCCCTACAAGTTTGATCCGCAAATAAGATTTGCAATAGTAGACACGCTGCTGATAATATAATGTGAAACAGGGCTTCAAATCTATCATCTAGTTGCTTGCATAAAAACCACTTGAAAACCATAGAGTGACCTGAAGATGACCGCGCGATGAGCGATGAGTCATCGAGTGTCCTACTTTAATTCAAAGTTACTACTTTCAGGCTCTAAAAATATGGCGATTATTTGTTGATTTTTGTCAGGAAATGCGGAAACCACACACGTTTTCACTATATGTAATATCGCATATGGCGATGAGTGTGTTTAAATATGATTCACGAAATCTGTGAGTGCAAACAGTAAAGTTTGTTGATGTTAAACGTCGATAGTTGAAGTTATCCAGATTCAAAATTACTTCACTTTACTCAAAGACCTCGAGCAAGGTTTTTGGGTTCATTTTAAAGATAGCCTATGACACCACAACCATCAATTCATTACTTGAAGCTATTAAGCTATTCTTAACACGGAAGCTCTAAAAATATGGACGAATGGCTGCAAATGGTGGGTTTTGTAATGCAGCGCTCGGCAGCGTTCGACGAAGGACGCTGCTGACTGAATCAGCGCTACAGTAGCGCAGCGTCAAATCGTTTTAATTTAAGGTAGGTCTTGCATGATGCATCATCAGAAGCTTACAAACGTTTCTTGTGGAACTGGCGTAACGTTCAGAAATATTAATTACTACCAAGTATGAAGTACGCACTCCAGTTTATAAAAATTAATAGCGTCTGCGGTTGATAGTAGTTTCATAAAAATCAGTAGTGAATCAGTAGTCGTTAGAAGTGCAATATAATAAATCATTGCATGAGTTCAAGTATCAGTGTTTTTGACTGACCCTTTCCTGGCCATATCCATAACTTAACTCTATACAAGTTTCGAAGTTTCGCAACGTTTCCTTAGGGCGGCGTTCGCGTGTCCCCTACTTTGAGTCATCACCGAAATCAACTACTACTTTTGCTACCCTATAAAATTTATTAAAAATTGTTACAGTTGTGTATGTGTCTGTCAGTCAGTCATTCATGTAGAATTATAGAGAAGAAGAAGGGTGATTCCCCCAATTGGCGATGATTCATCTACTAAACTATGAGACTAGAAGCCTGGCCCTGCAGTAGCTTTCAATGTTAAACAATAATTTACAAAAGTCCCGGCCAATATACATTATCATGATGACTGTTTTACACTACAATGAGCACGTGTTCTCGGATATTTCGGAGTTTTGTAGGACCAAATCTGCTATCCTCCAACCCACCGCGCGACAAGTGTCAATACTTTGAGGCTTGAAAATTGAGTCCCTTCTGGGAACCGTACACGGAACAGTTGGCAGTTGACCTACTCCCCTAAAACGGATGCAGTTTGAGAAGGTCGGATTTGATGACTAATGCAAAGGGTCCGTCCCAAGGCCCGCAGTCCGCTTTTGTTCCCTTCAATAGGATCCTTGACTAGGGCGAATTGAAGGGCTGAATTCGATGCAACAATCCGCAATCTGCAGAATGCACTGAATCCCTTGAGATTCACACAGCCGACAGCCAGCAAGCAGCATTTGGTCTTTTTTGGGCATCTGTTGAGGACTTGTGGTTTTGATGTTATGAGTCAGAATGCAGAAATATCCCGGATTTGATTGAAATCGAACGGAAGTTTGTGTATGTTCAAGGCTACTAGAAGTTGACGCCAGTAGCTCATTGACTATTCTTGAGTGAGATATCTGTAGAATATTCTCAAACTTTCCCTGTGTGAAATAGTGAAATTTCGGTACATAAAGATATGAACAATGATATTAAACGATGATATCAGAAGCTTGATGAAATTGATGAAATCACCGGTGGATTTTTGTGAGATCGTGGTTTACAGTTATGAACATATGTGCTTATAGGATAAACGTTGAAACAGCAGGTGCATTTAGGTGACTGAGAGATTATAATGAGTTTGTTTTGCTTCTAAGGGAATTTTTTAGACTTTTAGTGCTCCGCATCTAATCTAGTATAATGTATAAGCGTGTATAATCTTGTTGAAGATATTTAGGAAGATAAGTGTGAATTGTATGGCTATTTTTGCGAAATGACGATAAATTGAGTGGAATCTGATCCTCTTATGTGTAAAAAAACAGAGTTTTAATTGCGTCAGTTCCACTTGAGAGTAGTTTGATAGTACTTGAACAAGTGCATTGGAACAGGTCAGGTGCGAAAGTGTGAAAATTGCGATGATAAATCATAACTTAATGGGTATCTATTATCTCTGTCCGACAGATTGACTGATATGGGTTTTTAAATTTGCGAATCTTCAACATTGGTTCTGTCCGTCGGCAATTGATTTTGATTTGAAAGTTGTTTTTATCGAAGCTGATATTGGAGATTTTGGAATAAGCCGCTAGATGCTGGCTGACCTCAAGTTCTGAAGGTTGTAGATCTTCAAACGGACGTTAGACTTTGTGTTCTATCGACAGACAAGTGGCCAGGAGGAGCTGGAACTTTTGCTCGGTTCTTGGAAGCAAAGATTCTAGAAACTTGTTGTTATCTTTATGAGGTCCAATTATAGAATTTTGATGTGTTTTGGCAAAAAGACGTTTCCAGGTATCTCATCTCGATCTCGACGACAAAACCGACTTCACTTCTTGTAAACTACGCCATACAAAACTGGACTTTCCTTGGATCTCCACGCAAGCATAAACATATCAAGAAACCTGTTTAGGCCAAACTGTTTAATTTCGCCAAAGGCGCTTGAACGCTGCCCAATAACGCGCAATAACCTCCAAGCCAGTGACGTAGTAGTAGCCGAAAGTTGTACAGGTGCATATGCATTGCGAATTTCTGCATTCACACGTATTGGAGCACTGTGAGACGCATAACATTTAAACGCTCGTGCCGTTGCCGTTGCTGTCTGCACAAACGAAAAAGACATAACGTTGTTGTTGCAGCTTTTGAGCGGATGATTCATCGGCAGATGTAATACGCACTGGGGTAAATATTATCCATCTGTTGGTCTTGTTTTCTGTTTACGTGTATTGTTACCAAAGGTAAGGGGTAGCACATATATCTGCAGCTTTGGCAATAAGCTCTTTTGAGATCTGTCGTTCCCCTCTGCTTGCAACTACTATTACACGTTACTTGGATCTACTCTCATGTTTGTAGCTCGTAGAAGACCCATTGAAAAAAGACCAACTTTTCCATAGCTCGGGCCACAGAAGCCGAGATGGCAAACGGACATGTGCGGCCTTCTTTCCATGGGGTCTCTCTCTTGCTCTGCCTTTACAAACTTTACCAGCTCATTCACAACCGACTTCAGTAGAGCCACAGCAGCTGTAGAGATAACAACATAACGTCAACATTTCTGCCGGCACTAACTTATCGTGCTGGAACGTACTTAAATTGTGAGGACAATTGCAAACGAGGAGGTCAAGTGACAATTGAATATCTCTTCCTACAAATGTAACAGCGAAAATTAAAAAGTTTGATTTCGAAATTGAATAGCTTGAAAAACTGCAAAAACGAATATAACGCGGAACTAAAGTGTGTTAAAGTTGAAAGCAAAAACCTGCTGGACATAAACATTGAGCGAAAATTTTGTGCAAACCGTGTTTGTTTACACTTTTGAAATTCGTAGCAGCCAAGGAGATCTGCGCGC
>JAQGBJ010004434.1:0-10253 GCA_034698345.1 Sphaeridia pumilis | reverse complement strand
CCTTAAGCGCAACTGCAGGAAATTAATTGTTGCCACTTGCCACTTCGTCACTCTATTAGTTGGCTACGTAAATGAACCAAAGGGGAAATCGAAAGTTGTTGGGCGCCATAAGCGCGCTGCATACAAGTGCAACGCTCACAATTCACCTGTCAATCAAGTCACGTATATAACGCTTGGAAATAAAGATGTTGTACAGGGCAAGTCCAATTTTAAACACGATACATGATTGAACGTAAAGTAAAGTTTCAAAACCTGTTCAATATTCGCCTATTTGTCCTTTGGTTGTAAAGTCTTTACGACTGCCACTGACTTGTGAAACTGGTCTGTGAGCAAACTGTAAGAATATTTAAGTACGTTCAGTGACGTTATTTCTAACTAATCACATACACGTTAATGACGACTTTAAACGATTTCCAAGAACTTGATATTTCTACCTATTGGGTGGCTATTAAACTAAACTAAAAGCTAAACTTATATATGCGTCAGAGCTTGGAATGTGTGATTTTTGCCTCTTATTTATAACGCTGCTGAAGCTTCACTGTCATCAGGAGCACAGGTAGCAAAAGCTTTATTAATGCCATACGATCAATTATTATGTTTTTTGCCAAAACAGTCATAATGTACTGTGGGACCTTGTTGTGTCCCACAGAATTTGTGGAGAAGCATATATGCGCTCATCTGCCAAAATATGCGATTTTTTTTGTTGGCAAAAACGTCCACTCATGGATATAAAAATGAAATGTCCTTGCCAAGTTTGTACATAGCTTGCGAACTGCAAATTCACAGTGTGCTATTCTGGTCACGCAATTTAATGTCATGATGTATTGTCCACCTGGTGGGCTGGATAGAATTTGCAGGAATCAAATGTTAACGTTTGACTTTCAATTTGCTTTTGTTAAAACATTGGTCAGAAAGTCAAAAAGGGACGCAGTGATTTGTCATGCTAGCAATTCCACCTGTGTACAAAAAGCCAAATCAAGTCACGATTAAATTACCTTTAAATGAGTAGTTGTGACGACGTCAGGTTGGACTCCATCGTAGACGCGCTTTTCCTGGATCCGAAGGCCCCACGACTCTGCAGCGCCCTCTATTTTCTCAAGCAGATTGTCCATTGAAAAACGTTTAAAAAGTACCACGTAAAACCGTTCAACAACACTGAAACCAACTCCAGGTCACCGGCAGCCGCAAGAACAAATCGATCACTGATTGACGATACACGGATCGTCTAGTCGCTTAACAGACTTGTTATTGAAGATAACGCCACTTTTGAAATCTCACACACAGTCAGTCATATATATGCGCTATTATGCCACAATTTTGTCTTTAGCTATTGAATCCATGTTGATCTAACCGGATCAGTCCTCGTCTTCGACGTAATTAAAGTTAGTGACACCTCAGATTCCAACTCAAAACACTTCCGTACGCATTTCTTGTTTGTCGGTAATGTAAAAGCGCAGCAGCGATAGAAGGACAATAGCCGCAAGTAAACACGGGGATTAGAATCAGCGTCAGTTGCTACACCAAAGTGTTCTACTTGACAAGATGACCGTTTGATAGTTTTATGAATGCGGCAATGCATCCTCCATCCATCTTGACAACTTCTATAGCAAGCAGTTAGCAACATCAAATTAATTAATTAAAGAGTTTTGGACTTTCTGAACTATGGCGAAACTACGTCTTCGAACAGGGCTCATGTTCACATGATGAAAAGGCTATTCACAATGCGGCAATCTACTGGAATGAAAATTCTTGAATTGCCTCCTCATACTACATATATACCGTCTTGATCCCATTAAAGACGGAACAAAGACATGTCATCTCCTCATCTTTGCAAATGAACTGTAATCAATTTGGAGGTCACTTGGGAAACACTCGAAAACAAATGGCTCCTCCCTTCTTGTTACCACCATCAAATTTGTCTCTTTCGTCTTCTGACAAGTCTACTAATTAGAAGAGTTGATCAGCAGAGATACAAGGTTGTAGTACTTGAGATCTTAGGAAATTAACAAAGTTCCTTTTGGAAATGGCCTACATCAGATTTGGTTAGCTAACAAGCTAGATTACATACTACCGACTCTGGAGAAGTTGGAGTCATACAGAATTTTAATCATTCGTATTGAAAATATATCAATATTAATTGTCAAATATGAACCAGTCACCTATGCACTTGATTGAGGATTACATCAAAAGAATAAACATGCATGCATTGTTAATTAATTACAATAAGTACCTATGAGCAACCATTTCATATGGTTTGACTCTTAACAAGTCAACGGTACATTTATACTACATTCACTTTCCTACACACTAACTAGAACACTAGGAGATCCACCTTAGATTCCGGGAAACAAGATCACAATTTCAGTCGAGTTAATAGAACAAATGGCTTCTAAGAAATTGACTGTTGAAGTCCTAAAGCAGTGATGAAGTTCAGCTTGGATGTGGAGATTTTAGGCAGGTGTACTAGAAAACAAAATGAGCGGATTAGCAACAAATTGAAATGATGAAGAATAGCAGATGAAATACAATTAACTTGTATACCGTTTTCACCACCACAAAGCTTCCTCTTTACTCCACGATGGACAATGGGTTTTCTGATGAAAAAAATGAATTGTTTCACACCGAACAAGATACAGCAAACAAACTTTGAGTATTACGTTACTAAACTCACTCAGTCTTCTGATCCCGATGGAAAACAATTAGGTCTTTCCCTGTTCGGTCAGACACCATGTAGATCTTTGGCTCCTTGAAGGAAGGTAGCCACATCATTAAAGGTACTTCTCTCTTTGGTCCTTTGTAAAGTTGAAAATCTAGGACTGAAATCAAATTATTGCCCATGCTTGTACAAAAATAAGATCTCATTCAAAGAAATACTGGACTTACTACTGGAATTCGGTGAATGCCGGATATGGTTATACATCAAGTGGGATTTCAAATCTTCCACATTGACGAACCGCAGTGCACAGTGCTTACACTTGATTTTAGGATTCGTGATATGTTGCTGAAATTAAATGTAAAAAGCGGTCATCAAACTTTTGACACACCAGCCAAAGTCACTCTTATTCGAAGATATTTTTACCAATAGATGCCTCTCAAGGAACTTCATATCTTCAGCAGATTCAACGGGTATAACAGTAAGGCAGAAGTTACACAAAACGTGGTTCGAGATGTGATTCTGAAAAACCAAAGCATCAAATTAAAACCTCTCCAACCCAGTGTATGACAATATTTTCAGGTTAGAGCAAGCTTGCCTCATAAAAATGCGAAAACATTTTGGTGCGAAAAGAACTTCGGTACCCACATATTTCACAAGAATACGGCATATCCAGGCAAGGATGGGTCGTATGCATGTGATTCACTAGAACGCCTTTCTTGTAGAAGAACAATTCGCAAATTCGACAAGGGTATTCGTAGTCTTTTAGCTCATGGATCTGAAAAGAAAACTCTATTCGTTATTTCATCAGCTCTAATCCTAACACTGAACCAAGACTTTGTCCACTTACATTCTTCAGATGGCTATTTAGATTCCCTAGAGTCGTCTTTCGTAAACAAATGTTACATCGTAAATTTGAGTCTCTTAAAGGCTTCTGCTTCTCTTTCACGACTAGCTCTTGGTCCTTGGTCCTTTCAATGTGCTCATAGAAATGGCGAATAATGTCAAGATTGCTGGTAAATATCTTAGGACATGCAGTACACTGAAACCAAACGATTCAAAAGTCAGTCAACCATTGATTCCGGAATGTATATTTTCATCTATTGAAACTTGCCTGTATATGGATATCCATTTCTCCCTTCTTCTTCGGATTACGCACCTCTCGACGTAAATGACTTCGAACACCTTGGGGCTGAGTACAAGTCTCTCCATAGTAATAAGCTCCGATATCTGCCACTTCAATATATCGACTCTGGATTCCCCTGATGGTATTAGGGCTAGGATAAGGTACCACAACATTTTCTTCGTCGTTGGAAGCTTGTACAGGAAGCCTAGTTTCAGACTCTGACAGTTCTACAACTGAGCTCTGCTCCGAATCTAACGTGTCGCTATCCGTACTGTATATCGTGATAATAGACACAGGCGATGACACTTCTGGCTGATCATTTTTCGTTGGTGAAACTGACAGGGCCAAGCTTGATAGCTTAAACTTTGGGGAATCAGCTTTGGAACAACTCATTCTGATTTCAGAGCTCTCCATCTATAAATCAGAAAGCAAAAACTTCAGTACAAGGCTTTGGTAATTTGAGCTTGTTGATTTTTCAAGGTTTCTATTATTTCAGTTTACCTGTAGCTGTAAAACCATGTTTGGTACGCCTTAGAAATTATAATTACATCCCCGTATGAACATTTTGAAAAAGTAAAAAGTAATTGAGGTTTTTCCAGTTCATTTCTTCCCAATTGATGAAATTCGCTCAAAAACACAGATTTTCACAAACTTTAAGACAGGAAAAATGACTCACTAACACTAAGGCTTTAAATTTTTTGGAAATGTCCGCTCGATCATAATCCGAGAATATCTATCAGCTGTTTACTATTAGTTAATAATTTGGTGACATAATCATAAAGGATGTAAACAAACACTTTGACTTTGAACGAACATAAAAACTGGAGAGATTCATTTGCCTCAAAAAGCATGCTTTGTGATGCAGCAGCTGACAGAAAGTTCACCCAACCCGCTGTCGTTCATAAACATTACAATACATATCCGTTGCACTGATCCACATGGCTTCCTCTGCAAACGCAATCTTGGGGCCATAAGGGAATTTGATTCTAGTCAGACGGAACGTTTAACTTAACTTCGAAGCGAATCTTAGCGTCTTTAGTTCCAGATTATTAAGAACTTACTTCGCATTTATTCTTTATAAAAACAATTCAAGTCAAAAACGTCAATGAAAGTACATTTATGACATTATGAGGATACGCATTCGTCATTTAGGACTCTCAATAGTCAAACATCAAGCAATTAACATGGAAGTTCAAAAACCAGACATGCCAGCAAAACATCGTTACATTGTACACACAAAAAGACAGAAATCGTTACATTAAGCCGATAGGGGTATCTTGCTTCAAGGGCATTTTCTTTCGATTTGCGACTTCCCTGACTCCTCGTATTCTTGCTTGGAAACCCAAAGCTGCTGGAAAGATCCTAAGGATGCAAGAATGGAGCCACCAATCCATGCCCCAAATCTTCGCTCGCTTGACCCAGAGACAGAAACGATCTTAAGTCTCATGCTCTGTGAAATGAAATACCATTAACCAATGCCTATTTGAACGAATGAGTATATTCCGTAGATTGGCTTACCGGAGGAGTTTTTACGGACAATTCCCTATTTAAGCGTTCCGTGAAGCCTTGCAAGCATGAATTGCCACCAGTGACGATAACACTGCCGTATAATGCCTGGGGAACGAGAAATAAAATAGTTATTTTAGCCATTGGTTAAAATTTTGATGATTTTTCCATAGGAATTCTTAAACTCACCGGTCTTAGGTCCACATCACACATTCCAACGGATGTTGTCACTAAATGCCCTGCTCCAAGCAATGACGATCCAGCTCTGAAACCGCTCGGGTCAAAAAGAGGCTCTGCGAAGCGGAATCTTTCGGTTCCGAAGTCCTGGAAGTTCAGAAAGAATGTTTGAATGCGATCAGCTACTTTAACAATCAGCTAACAGATGGTTAGGGCATTTACCTGGTGATAACCACTCGGGAACTCGTAATGAACATGAGGCATTGATGCAGCAGTTTCTTCGTCATAAGGAGTATCGGATACTTGGCAGACTGACTGCTGGAAATCTTGCACAACTTCCTGTTGTATCAAATTAGCATGGAGAAATCCATTATCACTCTAATCACTCATTCAGCCAGAAAGATCAATATATTGATAGCAGTGCTACGATTTCTCTTACCTTGACCATGTAATTATGCCATGATTTGGTAACATCTGGAAGATTCGGCTTCTTTGTGAACTTGGCTTTGTCGTTTTCCCAGACATTCTCTTTGCTAGAAATCATGTAAGTGGGCACGATTTCGATTCCACTCTCTTCGAGCCAAGTTCTGCATTGTGTTGTCACAAAGTCGCCACCTAAAGGACTTTTTACTATGCCTGCAATTTAAGCAAAATATTCGCATGATGACTCTCGAACGGAAGTCTCCAAATTCTTCATCACCGTGAAACGTACCTTGTGAAAGAACATAGCCGTCATGAACAGGGACAGCTGAAGTATGAGTTGCTCCACTGTCAACTACTACACCAGTAGTTCTGCCGTTTGCAAAAGCTGCTAAGACAGCCGTTTTGGCCAGGAAGAACGCTGGTACATTATACCTGAAAATACAAGTGCAAGTCACATAAAAATGCTTTCGCTGGTTACAAATGAGCATCAGTCAGCACTGTGACACTTACTTTTCGAAGAACAATTCCGTAAGTTTTTCTCTCGCAACCCTCGGATTCGTTGGTGGTTCTGACAACAACAACGGATGGAACTCTGCGTCCGCGTGAAGTGACTGCTTATATACGTAATCGACGACCTTCTCGAACATATCCCAGTCCTCAACTGCACCATCTCGTAAATACGGTGCCAGCTCCATTGCTATAATAGACATTTGGAATGAACACTTGTTGTATCTTTTTTCACTTATAACATTTATACCGCAAAATCCTACCTTCCTTCGCAACATGTATGTTCGTCGTGCCAATAGTGTACTTCTTAGATGCCTTTTTCACCTCACCCCCAGCTCCATCCTCAGTCGACGCTGATCCATTCTGCTGAACTTCGTCCTGAACTCCAACCATCGAGGGAATTTCTGTCTTTGGAACATCTTCACCGGCGTAACCAGCACGAAATGCGAAGTGTCCAGGGTCAAACACTAGGGCGCCTACCTCATCTGTAGAACATTTGAAGATGTCGATTAAGACTCTGAAGATCCAACACTTAGCCGGTTATGACATCTCAATACCGGCGTTGGATGTAAACATTGAAGAATCTAATCTGCCAAACTGAATTCAGTTTGAAAACAGTTACAATTTTTATAAATTCCAAATCTTACCTCCACCATAAACTCCGCTTGTCATTTTGAAATCAAGTTGAAATTTTACCGAGATTTAACTTCACGTTGTTGCACAATTTCAGAAATAGTTTTTGTAAACAACTGCAACCAACTTCAAAGACGCGCTTCGCTTTGCCTTCATTCACTTGTATCACAGTCTATTCTGTAGCTTTTGTACATGATAAGCAAAACAGTCACTGCGTTGAATGGCATGAAGAATGTCCCGTTTAAAGTTGACACTTTTTGTCGATAATGACGTGCGTTGAGCAGAGTCTATAGGCTGCAGTATGCCCATATCTGCTGCTCCATGCATACTTCCGTCTCCAGCAATTCAGCCTTCTCATTGGTATATTTCCTCCGCGGTTCAAATTTGAGCGGCAGATCAGTTAACCGCGAGATTGTTTCTCTCGTCTTTTTCTACCCGTCACTTGCCCAACAGTAGCCGTTTAGCCTTCGGTAAGGATGGAAAAAGGTCTTCGTCGATTTTGATTGATTCGTTTTTTATTTCGAAAATCGGTGTATCTGTTTGTCACTTAAAGGATCAATCAGTAGATGTTTCGCCAGGTTCGGGTTTATATTGTGTATTGTATCAAAATCTTTTGAAACAAAGCAAAACAGCGTAATAGCCTATTGAAAGGGTAGAGTCAGTCGCTACCTGCTGAAAGAACTAATTCTTCGAAAAACTCCGATTGTGAAACTTCGTATTCATTTTCTAAAGGTGAGTTAGCTAATAGCTGATAATATCGATTTGAAATTACGATACGTTCTTATTGTTTTGGGAGCCGTGTCGAGTAATTGAGATTCTATATGAATTTACTGACTTATTTTCTTGACGAATCTTTATAGGTTAATAATGGCGGCTGCAAACGAAAGTAAGATGGAAGACTATCAGCGAATTGAAAAGTTGGGCGAGGGTAAGTTTTGTAACGTTAGTATTTTAATGTACATAAGTGCCAGAACTAACGCATATCTTGGTCATTTGTACAGGAACTTACGGTGTAGTATACAAGTGCAAGAACAAGAAGACTGGAGAATTTGTAGCTTTGAAGAAGATTCGAATTGAAAATGAGGAAGAAGGCATCCCACCTACAGCGCTTCGTGAAATTGCCATTTTGAAAGAGCTTTCCGCCCATCCTAATATTGTCGGGTAAGTTTGAGTATTGGCAATTTGGTGGATTAATAGAATTGATTTGCATTTAATTATTTGAATTTCAATGTAATTTCTGAATTTTACAGACTGCAACATGTACTGATGCAGGAGGGAAAGTTGTTCTTGGTGTTTGACTTTCTGAGCATGGACTTGAAGAAGTATATGGATAGCTTCGGCAAAGAAGAGATTCCCATGAAAACGGTGGTGTCCTTGACATTCCAGGTAATTGCGATGGCAATGATTGGTGTTTTTCTTGTACTTTGTTCATGAAAGGGTAACTTTGATTTGAACGATAGCTGCTCCGCGGAATGCTTTTCTGCCACATGAGACGTGTTCTTCATCGGGACCTCAAGCCACAGAACTTGTTGATCGATGAGAGAGGTATATTGAAAATTGCTGATTTCGGCCTGGCTCGAGCTTTCGGTGTTCCAGTACGTCCGTACACCCATGAGGTAAGCTAGAACACATTCTGTTAAACTCTCAAGTCCCTCGCAGGACATAATGAAATTTCTAGGATGTGATCATGATTTTGTTTGATCTTTCTCAGGTTGTTACTCTGTGGTACCGTGCACCAGAAGTACTATTGGGATCACAGCGATATGCATGCCCTGTCGATATTTGGTCTATCGGATGCATCATGGCCGAACTGATCACTAAGAAGCCGCTGTTTCAGGGTGACTCAGAAATTGATCAGCTCTTCAGAATCTTCCGGTACGTATTTGCAAGCTTCCTCTCCACCGCCTTCTGTATTCGTAGAGCACCACCAGATTAATGTATTCATTCACTTCAGGATTCTACGTACTCCAACTGAGGAATTGTGGCCAGGAGTTAGCGAATTGCCTGATTTTAAAGCCAGCTTCCCCCGCTGGTCGGAATTCAACTTGCCGACTCACATCTCTCGATTGAGTGACAATGAGCAGGGCGTAGATATTTTGCAGAAGATGCTTGTTTACGCTCCGAATTCGAGGATCACAGCTAAGGCTGCTGTTGCTCATCCGTTCTTCAAGGACTTTGATCGGTCTAGTATCCCGGCGTTCGAAGGAGAATCGTTCTAGTTAAGCTAAGGGAACTCAGAAGTATTAAGTTTTAGCGTAATGTGTAATTTTGTAAACATTGTTTTGCTATTGTGCATAATTTTGTATTCAATCCGGCTTAGCATTCTGGAACAGCGGTTGGTGGGAAAGCATGAAGCCTGAACACATGCAATCCAATAATTTGATGAGCTCAAATGCTGTCAGTTTTACTTATCGCAGTTTTTTATATTTTCTGATGTCGCATTTATTTTGTTTTCAACTTTTCTTTACATTCTTCAAATAACCTAACGCTAGAACTGTACTGCAGAAACAATACGTAGGATATATAGCATCAATGTGCAAAATATACAAATTCCAGCATGAATGAAAATCACATTGTCAAATAAAATAGTTTTAAACTATAAGCTTGTAACGCTTTTCACTATAAAAGCTGTTGAAAATGCCACCAAAACTAGAGGACCTAAAGGAAGCAGGAAGAAAATCATCATAAGAGCTACTTGCAGCAGATCTAATTAATCTCCAAAACGGATGCGGCAAAATCTACTCGGTAATGGAAGTGCACCAAAAATATTATAATTATGATTATAACATGCCAAGTCTGCCTGAAGCAGAAGACTTACATGCAGTATGAATTTTATCTTATTGTGTTACAAAATCATTTCAGAATTAGCTAGTTAACGGTAAAGATGAGTGACAAACTAGCATATGCGTCAACAATTATTTCGTTCAGTCTAATGATCAACCTATCAAAAACCGCAGTGAACACAACGTGAACCACAAGCTAAGCACTTTTCTTGGTGGTATTCTTAGCTCGCCCGCTAGCACTTCTCTTCAAAGTAGTTCCTCCTGCAGGTGCAGCTTTTTTTCGTTTTAGAGTTCCATTTTCAACTTCCGCAATCGCTGGAACATCATCCTTCACAGTGTTATTGTTAGCTTCTGAAGCAGCTTTGTTATCAGCAGCCTTTACGATTCCCACGTGCTGAGCTCCAGCGGTGATGTGTACAACATTGACGAGTATATCTTCTTTGGC
>JAQGBJ010004433.1:0-10253 GCA_034698345.1 Sphaeridia pumilis | reverse complement strand
AACTGAAATCAGTGTCTTTCAAAACCGCTGTTTTGTGGAATCTGTCAGTTTTGCAATTTGCTTCAAGATTCTCTGGGCTGCCGTTGGCAGTGAAGGGAGGTGGGATTTCCATCGACAATTCTCCCAGTCAACGAATTTTTTGGGCATGCAGCCTAAGCGTTCTCGCACTTCGTTCGGTTTACATGTCCGTGTGTTTTGTAATGAGCTTCATTTTTGACAGCTTGTGGAATCCTCTGGTGGCTCCATTGAATTACATGTGCGTAGGCTCTGCGACTATGGCACTTGTTTTTGGGCATCTCATGTTTGTGAGTCACATTGACTGCTTTGTGATGTCATGGAACTGGATTTTGAAGCACAAACCGGAAGTTACGACATCCAAGCTCCTGACTTGGATACTGATTCTTTTGCAGCCTTCAGCTTACTTTTGTACCGGAGCTTGCGTGCTTTTCCTCACAATGAACCCTGGCTCAATGGTCCAGTTTAGATTTCTTTTGACCTGGGCTCACACCGAAGGCCACTTTACCAACCCAATAATTTATTATACGCTTTCTGTCCTTTGTTTTGTACTGGAGGTTTGGGCGATGATTGCGCTGGTAGGAGTAATATGCGGATCATTCGTATTTCAAATAATTTTTCTGGAACTGTGGACACGGTCCTGCACTGAATTTGTTTCAAGGTACAACAGTTTCCTGTTAGACAAAATGAAGATTGAGCAGAATTTTAATTAGAAAATATTTTCCAGCTTGAAGCAACTGCCAAGAGACGTTGGACCAGAACAAGTTTGGCGAAGATTTCAGGAGCTGGTGGTCATGGTTCGGGTCTTCAACACGGGCAATTCCAGCCTTGTTTTCGTTACAAAATTTACCATCTTAGCCACAATAATTCCAACAATTTCTGCAATGTTTTTGGTGCCTTTCCATGAAAATTGGCTACTGTTGCTGATCATGATGTATTTGAGCTTCGTGGGATTAGTCCTTTACCCCTTGCTGTATCACAACGCTTATCCTGTCGGCGAAGGACTTGAAATGGCAAAACTGGAACTGTTTAGAGCGAGGCGTCTTCATATGCAAGATGGGACCTTGGAGCGAAAAGTTCGAGCAGTTTCAACGGAGGGTATTTTGGTGGGCAGCTTCCATACTTTTGAACGGGAATCAATGCTCATTTTCTTTGATTTTATTTTTCAGCAAGTTATCAGTATTGTACTAACTTTCAAATAATAAACCTGTTTTTTGGCAATGTCTCACGAACTTGTTCAATAGTTTTTGTTGCGACAAAATCTCATTTTGTTTCCAAAGCTGGAACCGCAAGCGTTTATCTAATAACAACAAAATTCCATGTATTTTCTGGTTTGGTTTCTAGCTGGAGTTCGGGGGTTGTTGAAAGTCATGATTGCAAATTTTATCAACATTTTTTAAAGTCCAGGATTCCAAACTTTTGTTTAAACAATGTGTATATTTATGCACGTTGCGAAAAAGCTACTTGCATTGCATGTCACGGACCTATCCGTCGTAATGGTTTCTAAAGGACAATAACAAGACACTGATTGATGACTCGATGACGACGTTTCGCTGATAATATGAAATATACAAGTATGTCAGGCGTGTGCTTTGCTTGGAACTGTCAGGACCGGAAATAGAAACAAATTCTCGTACATGTCATATCCCTCTTTACGTTTGACACAAGACCTTGTAGCTCGACAGCCTTTGTTAACTTTAGTAATATCTCGAGAGACTTTTGTGTAACATGACAGCCCGTGTGTTTATCGCCATTATCAGAAGATTCACTTCTGTTTACGTCATACCTTTCTCATGTTCTTCTCGGCTTTCTTTTCAATCAAAATGACGGCTGACGTAACGTACAAAGTGAAAGGTAAAGTGCAAGAGCAAAGAGAGAGAGAGAAATTAAATTGCGTAGGAGATTGCGAATATGATATATACCATTTGGAAGCTGCCGCTTTTTTGTATGAGGAAATGTTTGTTTGTTTGTATGTTTACTTGCAGATGGCGAACATTAATTTAAGTCAGACATACACTACAAAGCAGACAAATTACCAGAAGTAAACCAGGTCAATGTTGAAAAACGTAGATACAGAATTTTTCAGCCTCTATTGCCATTGAATAAAAATTTCGAGAGCCAGAAAACAGTTACATAAGTTACATATAACATTTGAAAACGGCTACAAGATTTTTGAAGCGACAATACAAGACGTGAAAATGGTGAGAAATAGCTTGAATTTAAGCTCCCATGAAATCGCATGATTGAATTCCGCACCAAAAAGTTATCAACAGGAATGATTGAATTTCTTTTCCCCAGACTAGATATTTTTGCCGTTGAAAATCTGTGGTTACATTTTAAGCCTAAAGGGAAATGATTTTATTTTCGTCGATACATCGAATGGTGTAATCCTTCTGACTGTGGTATCAGAGGCTTCAAAATCTGATCCATCCGAAATCCTCCGGCATGGCTCCTTCCATTTAGCCGTTGAAGGAAACGTAATCTGACCAACGCAAAAAGAAGTCTATAAACCCAAATCACCGCATCGAACAAGATGGAAAAGTTTCAGAATCGCTCTTGACAAGTAAATTGGCAACTTTGGGCTACTGACTGGCTGACTGAGTTTCTTTTCCCTCGTTTTCAAATATATAAAAGGACTGGCTGACTCCATCTTCATGAAAGTAAAAAGTAAAAGTATGTTCCCCAGATTCCACAGATTCCCATCACCAAAATCGAACATCAGTCAGTCAGTCAAACTAGATTCAGTCTGAAGTCAAATCCAATCACCCAGGAGAAGCTATCGAGCTCGATCGAATGTTCCAGTTCCAAAAAGCCGATTTACATCAACCAGCCGTTTGTATATATACGGATCGAAGAGATCAAGTTGCCAAAATCTGCCAGTCTCTCCGGCGGGACTCCTTGAAGAATAAACTGGTCTTTGGGAACCATAGAGAAAACATGTTTTCCATCGAAAGTAAATCGATGGCCTTTTAAATCTCTTTGATAGTCTCTGGGCGTCTCATCCATAAACATGGTGTATAGACCGGAACCAAAAAGTTGCAACTTTCTGTATTCTTCTTTCTCCAAGGACTTTGAACACAAGCAAAGCAAAAACAGGCTTCTATGTACAATGTTGCTAAAAAGAGCCACAGCAAATATTATTACTCTCCACAAAATTTATGACTGGAAAAGGCTCCAAGACTTTGTTTTTCTTGATGCAAAAACACATTTGCAGATATACGTTCAGAGCTTCAGTTCCCATAACACGTATTTTACGGAGCTATCAAAGCTTTGTATCGGGTCGATAGTCGATTGGAACTTACATTTTTTGTATATCTGTATGAACATTCATGCAACTAAATTGCAAATTATTGTTGACATTTCACATGATGATTTACAGGGAATGAACAAAAAAATGTATTTGCTTTCAATCTATGTTTGTTGAATAAGATGCCGATAAATCCATTTTTGCTATACTCTTGCTACTCACAGATAAGAATGTTTTTATATATTTGCGCAGCCAGCAGAAAATTACGGCTTTGCCATTTTGCCAACTTTGCAAACTTTGCCCTGAAATTAATGTACTCGGTACTTGAAGTGAATTCCATGGAGACTTCAGGCATAAGCAGCGTGAAATTAGGTTTCCGCGTAAAGAAACTTGAAATTACAACTTTGTTGGTTCTGTATTCTGTATCTGTACCATGTAAGAAAAATGTACATGCTTTTTGATTAACGTTTGCCTGAACCGGAAGATGATGGATTGTGTAATCAAAGGGAGATTTTTGCTGTGTACATTAAATGTTACCATGGAGAACGAGAGGCTCTTTGAAGCTTATGAAATAATTGATTGAGCTCTTTTTGCTGGTTATCAAAATCATCGAAGACCAACTAACAATTTGAGAGCATTAGTTGAGACTACAAATTAGACGACTCAGAATTATCAAACAAATCTTTCCTTTGACCTGATTTCACATAGATACAACAAAGTATCCGGACTGAAAACATCAATATATTTATATACATGCATTCAAAGAATGCAAATAACTGTAAGGAGAATCTAATCTAAAACCCAGACGAAGAGCATTCCCATTTCTTTCTCTTTTATTCTCTTTCAACTTATAGTTTTGTATAAAAGCTTTCTCCGATTCGCAGAAAATTGCTCCAGCTTCTTCAAACGGCATTCTAGCAAAATACACAAATATTTTCTGTAAATTCTCCCCGCTTGGGCTTCCCTTCGAATTCTTTAAAATATTCAGCTTTATCTGTGTACACAAACCAGCAGAAAAACTGGAGGAAACATTTTGCTACAAGCAAACTTGCAAAACATTTTAGTGCACAACATGTATGTGGGCACAAGCCTTCTCGATTCGTAGTTGTTCGTTTTGGTTCCAGAATTGTTCTTTCTTACGGAGGAATGATTGTTTTAGTCCCAAGAATGCATATTTCCAACCAGCAAAACGTACAAACAAGGCTCTTAAGGAAGACTCTTGAGATACTTAAAGTAAACGCTGTGGGTTTGAAATGCATATACTGGAAAATTAAAGTCATGAATTTCTTAGACCAGTAAAGGTATAGAGCTCTTTCTGAAGCGGAAAATTCCAATTTTTTGCAAGTACATAGTTGGATAAGTGCTGATGCAGCCGCTGGATCATGATAATAATAAGTACCTGGTGCGATTTCATTAAAACTTTTACTACTCTACCACCATGATGTGGATGGAACTCATGATTTCGCAAAATACTTTTGGATTAGTTTTTCTCGTATGTATTTGCCATATACTTTACCTAATAATCTGGGTCTTGTAACTGAAGGGTTTGCAAAAGTTTGAAACCCGCTGCTCTGAGCCCATATTTTGGGTGGAGGCATGAAGCTTGTTAAATTGGGACCAAGCTTTCGCTACCGTAATTGTATGTACGAAACTTTTGAATGAGCAGAATTGCTGACGGTTTGAGGTGATAGTTTGCAAAAGTTTGTAACTTCTTTCCAAAATTGTCTGTTTGAGCCAAGTAGCGTCTTGAAATTGAAGGGCAGAAATCATGAATTAGCAATTCTAATGCAATTCTGCTACTCTGTGACTCGAGAAGATCTCTTTGCAAAAATGAACTCTCGATAATAGTGGGGTAGAAAATTTTGCAAATGTTTGAGTTTAAAATTTAACAATGGACAGCTTCTAAATTTTGGATCAAGGTGAAAACACTATAACTTTCGAAAAGGTTCCGCAGTTACGTGCTATGGGTCGACACTGGCTAAAACAAACCTTTTAAAATTCGGTCGCCTTGAAATTCGAATCACGTACACATATATATTTATTTCCCAAAATATAACATAACTGTTTGGACCAAACAAAAGTACAAAAACAGCAATTTTAGCCTCCTGTCCAAAATGTACAAAAACTTTGGTCATAAATCCCTTCCACAGATAACAACAAAATCCAAACACAAGTTCAGCACTGGTGAAAGTAGAAGGTTGCATAAGGTTTCATAGTGCTGGTCTGCGCAATTCAGAATTCACTCCTTGTAACAAGATTCAAATCTTGTTGATTCAACTTTTTATTATGAATGTTTTCACGAGCTTCATCAGGTTCTGTGTTTTGTATATTCTTGAAAGAATTGTGTAACTTTGCTACGCTGTAGCTGCATCCCCAAAATTAATTCAGCTTGCTTCCAGTATCAGCCAGGAACATTTCGAGAGATTTCACTCAATTTCCTGGAAACGTGCTCGACTAGCTTAATTGTTCTAATTTGACATTCAAAGCAACTTGCACAGTTGCGTGTTCCAGCATTTATTCCCAAAGACTGACTTCGAGCTGCGGACATGGAGGACAAGAAAAACATATTCCCGTGGGTTTCTTGTCATATTCCTGCATCTGCATCGACCACCAGCTTTTGCACCGTTTCAAGAGCTCTTCAAGCTTGAAAGCTTGAGTAAACTTGACTCGACAACTTCATGAATGTGCAAAGGACCGGAAATTCACTATATTCTCTCTTATATTTCTTACACGTGACTTTGTACAGAATACAAGACAAGAACATTTCATCCACGTGTCTCGAGTTGTCGCAAAACTTGATAATTTCGAATCCTCTCAGGTTCAGTCTTGTGGACTTATCCAATATATGCATGTACCAACCATGTACTCGATCGACACACTTCAACAAGCTATCGATTGTAGTACTGCGACTTTCTTGGCAAACTATACATCAGTATAAGTTTATTCCTTGTTGCTGGATAAAAAGAACAAGAAACCGAAATTTTATAAAAAACCTTCCATCCAACAGCGATATACATATATACCTCACCATAGCGTCACATGAACTTTTATCCCCAATCGAGCTTTTGCTCATCGTGACCATTTGTTCCACTCCACCAGTCACAGATTCCGCAAAATGGCAAACGCCATGCCATGGCTTCAGCAATATTTACTCGAACGCCTTAACGAAATCGACGTGTGCACATTGTTGTATATTTTTTGGATCTTCGCTCCCACTTGTGCAACAAGACAAGTGGAACAAGAATTTCGAGACGACCTTTTGTCGTCTCGGCAATTTTGGCAAGACGCCACATGTCAAAAACAATTTACAGCAGCAGTTACTCGCTTCCCCGCCGACAAGCACGCCTCCTTGTGGTGGCCAAAACAATATTACGTCCTATAGGCAAGGCTCTTTGGCAGCAAGTGAAAGCTGACTGCTTCTACACAAATACCGCATCTAATAACATGACCTTGTAGGGTCACGCCTCTTTTCGATTCTCTTCATCACATTCAACGATTCAACGTTAGGAAGCATAGAGCTTTGATTGTTTTGTAGTACCAACAGTTTGCTTTCGCTGCCTTTGTTTGCCCACATGGATACCAGATCCGGAAATCGCTCTCGTCCTTGTGTAAACAGAGTCTGGGAATCCATATATTTGCAGACGGGCACTTGGATTTTGGATAGACGCGCCAGACTAACAGATAAACGTGTGAAACATGGCGTGATCCCCTGATTGGAAGTGGAATTTCTCACAAATGTTAAATCAACATCAAAGCTATAATATAGTGTAGCAAAGCGAGAAACACTTTCGAGCTGATGTTATTTGCTTCCTCTACAAGATGGAAGGAATTTTAGAGATTTCGTTCTTAAAGTGTTTCTTATGGAGTGTCCTAAAAAGCCTATCAAATTTCGTTATTCTTGTAAAGCTGATGCAACAAACTGATTAGTTTACATAGTTCACATCTGACAATCTTCAAGTACAAAAGAAGCCATTGAAGAAATCTTCTGTGACTGGTTAAGTCGAATGAGTGTTTTCAGATTTTATATGTACACAAAATAAGTACGTACATGGAAGAGGAGTGGAAGGTGAACCTTGGTACAAGTTTCTGAATTGTCTCAGCTGCGCAGTAAAGTACGACGGTAAAAAATGTTCAAGCATCAACTTTCTCCGTTGGAAACTTGAAGAGGAAACGGGATTTCGAAGGGCTGACTGGTAGAAACACCATGAGCATTACATGTAAAAACCATGGGGGAAAGTTAATTCGACAAGGTTGTCAGAGACAATGAAATGAAGCGACCGGAGCAAGAAATACAAATGTCCAATAGCCAAAGGACCAGCAAGCTTCGCCAAAGAAATACAATAACAATTAAGGCACTTCCGCTTGACATTTCTAGGTCTTGGAGCTAAAACAAATGTCGTAAAGTAGTAAAAGAGCTGAACGTGTAACAAGCTAATGGCTTGGACGGGCCCGGGAAACAAGATGTCTTTCTTTCCAAATGGATTTGGTTCAGGCTCCTGCGACACTATGGCAGTTCTTGCAGCATTTGTTTCGAGTATAGTTTTCAAGTTCTAGAATAGTTGTTTTTCTTGTTGTTTGTAACTATTACTCTGACTAGGACCAACAACATTGACCACTTTTCTCAATTGTTCCACATCCACAGGACGAGCCTTTTAGAAGTTCAAGAATCATTTCTTGAATAAGTTAGTGAGAATCCAGCATTCCAATTGTATCAGCTGGGAGAAAAACAGTCACGCAATGAAACTGGAACTACTATATCGGTTGCTGGGACAAGTTTCAGGAAATATTAATTGCTTACTGAGGGGACTTTGAAGAAGTCACGTCAACACGTCGTCAGAAGCGGTGGTACCGTTTTTGGCGATTTGAAGCATTGAGCTTGTCATAACTCATTCGTAAAGAAATTTTGGTTCTGGTACCGCGACTCAACTGCGGTGTCAGAATTTTAATTCTTTTTTTCCAAAATTAGCGAGACAGCCAGTAAACGTGCAAGGGAAACACCGAGTGGTTCAAAACTAATGCCTTAATGAAATCTTGAAATAATACTTGTATTAATTTTATGCTCCACCTATTTCCAGGTGAGAACAACTGTCACTACTTGATTGACGATAAAGTCGAGGAAGATCAAGATGGACTCCCGTTCAAAAGTGTTGATTCTTCCGACCCAGACGCCTTTGGTTGACACGGCTTGAATTCGTTTTTGCATTATTGCCGAGTGCATGGCCCACTTGTTGCGCATCATTTGACGTTTGGTCATCTCGATTCGAAGAGTAACAGAGGGCGCTCTGTAGTAAATTATCGGATACGCCAACGTGAACCCGATTCCACCATACCCAATAGCCAGAAACAGGAAAAAGTTTTCGAATTTGAATAGGAAGAGAAGCGAAATGCACACTACTCCGATACAAATCATTCCCACTTTGAAGGTAAAGATGGCGTCGGCATGAGCAACGTTGAAAATGCGCAAAGACACGAGAAGTTGTTGGAACTGCTTCCAAACTCTTTGAAGATTTATCCTTTCAGAATGGTTAAGTCTGAGAAAATATCAACCAGTTTTGATCCAAGCTATTCGAAAATGAATTTTTCCAACGCATGATAATTTACCTGTAAACTATTCCATCGATGGCGTCAGACCAAACTTCAAGAAACATGACTTGCGACATGAACAACGGGACGGCAACGGCAACGCAAAATTGCATCGAAATGAAGTCGAAAACTGTGGCCAAGACTGGGAAACTCCAGTGAAGAACCCCGTCGCCCAGATAACCTCCGCTGTGCGCCGCCTGAAGTACGAATCGGAACTGAGCCATCCAATGGGGATTAAACGCAAACAGAATACTCACAATAATAACCACAACATATGTCCCGAACGGGAACACGTAGAAGAACAAATGCTGAGTTTGGAACTTTGTCACTGCGACAGAATACTTGGAAATGTTGTTCCAGACCGAGACAAAATCAACCCAAACTTTTGATATCAGGTGTGCAGAATATATTCCAATCGGCAGCGAAATGGCTATCATAAAGTGGAGAGGAGCAAAGATCGGATCGAAATAGCCATCGATAGTGAAAGAAATTATCAGCGTGAAAAAAATCAGCACTGTGCGAAGTGCTGTGAGCCAGAAGCAGAAAGACCATTGCAGCCTCTTCCACCAAACGTCCTTGACTACGACTGGCGGTTTTTTGCCATTTTGAACAGCGACGGGGAGTCCAAAGAATTTTGCTGCATGGTCAAGGTAAACCAAGTTGCAAGTTACAGCATTGGGGAAATGCTTGAAGTAGGATTATTCGTGTGGGGAACTCATTTTCCGCAAAATATTTCTGCTGATTGATACAACGTTTTACCTTTGACTGAATACTGAAAAGCTGGGGACGGATAAAAGAGACGTGGAAATTTGGTGCAGTTGTTAATTTCCAACTACTGAGAGAGTTGTATATTCAAATTCTTAGTATTTTATCTGTTGAGTTACTAGAATTAGTAGCTGAGCTAAAGGAAAAGCGGTTTGTAATTTACTTCAGAACTTGTTTGGCCTGATAAAGGCAAAAATGCCGAAATATCTCTATTTCCAAAAAATGAAATATACTCAACTGCTCCTGCTTTCGCGAAACAATGACAAATTTCTCTTTCGAGTGTTTTTGTTAGCTAAAAGAATTGCTTTCTGAAAATTGTCTTTGACTTGACTTGGTCCGATTCACATGAATTCCCAGTCAGGAATGAAAGTTTCCTACGAAATTGTCCAAAGTTTTATAAGCCTTTGCTCACGTCCAACCAAGTTTATTCGTCCATTTCGGAAACTCGGGATACTGTTCTTACTTTGTCCCATGACGTTCGTTCAAATGCATGTTAGATAAAACTAAATTCCAACGGAATGGTCTTCGAAATGCATACATTTCAAATGGAAACGGTAAGCAAAATGCAATCAAGCGCCTATGCACAGCTGATTTTGATTGACAGATTCTTCAAAATATCTGTAAAGTCAAACAGAAGGCGTTT